>JAQJVL010003435.1:0-47500 GCA_035578905.1 Stictocephala bisonia
CCATTACCTTTCCAGGTAGGGTCCCCCCCCAAACAAAAAAAAATTGATAACATTTTTTTTAATTTTATGATAAGAAAAAAAATTACAAATGTTTATACTCAGTGTTATTTATTTTATATAATAATACGAACTTTACAAGTAAATTGATGTAAAATAATACAAAATATAATAATTAGAAGTATTTTTAAATATTTTTCAAAAAATAAACCTTGCAAAACATAGAAAAAAACGGGCTGCCACTAGAGGGTTTTTAATTGCCACTAGTTGGGTTAACAAGTAAAGGCATTATTATAAACTAACCTAGAATACACCAAATTACTAAATGTACTAAGTACTACATCAATTACTAAATGTTTTTGAAGGCATCATTCATTTTGAAGGCAGTTTTAAAAACTTCAATGAACTAAAATGATAATAGTAGGGAGACCACATGTAGGACTCAAGCTTAAAGTTTTCACAAGTATAAATTACATCAGATTCGTACACTTTGTGGGGCAAGTCGAAGATTATCGTGAATGTGTAGGATTTATTGGATGACACTATTCTGTGTTTGGAAGGCAATGGAACTTTGAATATTTGTCCACAATCAACCTTCTCATTGAATTTAACTGTTACTTTGGGATCCAAATTCTGATGTTTTATTTCTATGGTGCATTCACACTGGTAATCTGTTGTTGATGATTGGGCACAATTTTGCCTCAAATTCAAGTGGTAAAAAGTACTATATCACTTGGTAGGTGTGATTATGAAGGTTGATTCACAACAAACTTGTACTTGCATCATTATACTTTAAATTTTGAACTCATTTTTATCTATCTGTCTTAAATCAGTTTTGTCCGAAAATCCCATTATACAAGGTAGTGGTTCACCTTTTCCATGAGAGGTGCGATATTTGAACAACTTCATTATCAGATAAAATATTGGTAGGTACAATTTCTTTGCAAAAGTCTTCATGCTTAAAATACGGATTCTTATATGCTTCAGTTGTGAAATATATTTGCGTAAAATTGATCCATCTTCAGAACAACCTGAAAATAAGATAAATGTTGCTCATTAGTTTTAAAATACTTTAATATAACTAAAGTAATATAATGGAAATTATTCATGTTTAAGTGTAATATGTAGGTTCTATTCATTGGCTCTGCGATATTTATATATACATATAATATATATATATATATATTATATATATATATATATATATATATATCAGGGTGTCCAGTAAACCTCCTTAAACAAATTCCCTGACTTTTCCCTGACCGATCCCTGATTTCATACAAAATTTCCCTGACCCCAAATCGACATAGTTACATCTGTCTATTTAACTTAATTTAGTAATATTATGTACACCCATGTACAGTCAATTACAATTATTAATTACAGAAATATCAATATTTCCACAAATACATACACATATGTCATATTTTTATTGATAACCGTAATAATTTATTTCAAAACTATTACCCTACAATAATTATTCTTTTTAAACTACTTTATAGAAGTAGAGGTAGAATTAGAAAAATATTTTTAAGCAGCCTTGAGTATTAAAAAACACACCTTTTATTCTATTGTTAAATTATGACAATTTTCAATGCCTTGCAAAACGGCAGTATATTATTATTTCCCCAAAACCAGCATAAATTTTTAAGTCTATGGCTTATTTAACAAGTACAGTAGACTCGTGATTATCCGAGCCTAGATTAACCGAGCCCCTCTGTTAACCGAGGCAAAAGTCGGAGAGGGCGGGTCACAACCGTGTTTGGTTATCGTAGAGATTAAATGCGTGTGGATGCGAATTTACGCGAATATAGCGATTCACGCATCAGGAATGCCTCTACCGGTCGCTGCTAGGTCGAGCCGGAGTTCTCGGAAGTCAACCCACCCCCTTTTATTAGGAACTGAGTTTATTGCAGAATTGTTTCTAATTTTGTCAGTCGTCCTCGTCAGTCAGTCTGAGTTGTCTATCTAACGTGGTTGTTTGCTGCATTTTTATTGTTCCAAAGTAACGGCGTATTACAGTATTTTAAAACCGGTTAATTTTTAAGTGTTTTAATTTAATGTTTCTTAGTTTGGTAGGCCTATTTAATAAGTGGTTTTTTAGTTTTGTTTTCATACGTTTAATTATTTTTTATAAGTTCATTTTTGTGTGTGTGAAAGAGAATCTTACTGTGCAAAATGAGTTAAAGCGGAAGCGAGTAGTGGTTTCCTTAGAAACAAAATTAATGCGATTAAAAGGTTAGAAAAAGGGCGAATCTATAAAGAAGGTTGCTGCAGAGATTGGGTGTCGGTGAAGTGACTGTTGGAGATTCGGAGACGAAAGAAGAAAGAAATCGAACAGTGGGTTAACCAAAGTGCGAGTGGCTTAAGGCGGAAGACAATGAAGAAAGGAGATCATGGGTCAAACATCGGAAGCGCTATACTTGTGGTTTTTCGCAGTTGAGAGGTATGGGCAGCCCTATAAGTGGACCCATGCTCCAAGCTAAAGCTCTTGAATTTCATAGGAAATTTAAGGATGGGGAGGAAAATTTTGTGCTAGTGAAGGATGGATGGAAGATACCCTGGAAGAAAAAATATGGCATCCGACAATTAAATAGTTTGTGGTGAGAAGCTTTCTGCCGGACCCATTCTGAAATTGACAGTTTTTTATTCAAAACTTGAAACCATAATCGTAAATGATGGGGACTTACGTCAGATCAATTTTTAATTGTGACGGAAACAGGGCTCAATTACAAAATGCTTCCATCGAAAACGTTAAGCAGCTAAAAATGACGCAAATGCACCCGGTTACAAAAAAAAGTAAAGAGCGAGTGACAATCATGAACTGCTTGCATATGCTTCCGGTTTCATTAAAATTAAGACCCCTATTAATAGGTGAAAGCCAAAAACCCAAGGGCATTCAAAAATGTTCAAGTAATTGCTTGCCAACAGTTTTACAAAAACCAACAAAATGCATGGATGGACTGTACGCATTTTTTAAAACATCGGTTTTTTAACGATTTTGTCCCAGTGGGTTGTTGATGGCATATTTAAAGCAGAAAAACTTGCCCCAGAAAGCATTGTTGTTGCTAGATAACGCGCGATCTCATCCGGATGCAAGTGACTTAGTTAGTGGTCAAATAAGAGCAGTTTTTCTTCCACCCAACGTGACATCGCTCATCCAACCCCTAGACCAAGGTGTTTTGGAAGCAATGAAGAGAAACTATCGACGAAGGCTTCTCCAAGTGTTGCTAGCCAAGTTAGATGAAGGACTGACGGTAACGGATGCACTTAAGAAAATCACTGTCAAAGACGTTGCTTATTGGATTGCATCTGCGTGGGACGACGTAAAAGTGTCCACGATTCAAAAATCGTGGAAAAAACATATTCCAAATAAAGCACAAAACAAACGACACGCAAAAGGAAACTGACGACTGTGTAGTCGATTTAGCCAACCTAGTTAATCATTTACCAGTTGAAGAACCAATCATAAATGAAGATGTAATCAATTGGATTAATGGAGACGAAGAAATGGAATTGTCAGACGACGCAATTGCCGATCTCATTGTAAACAAAAACAATAATGAAGAAGAAGAAGATGAAGACACAGATGATGCTACTCCAAAGATTACTCATTCCGAGGGATTGAAGTTACTTGAAGGAGCACTCGCATACGTTGAGCAACAAGAGGAATCAACTCCATTCGATGTCCTCCATTTTCAACGTTGGCGGAACATTGCGGCATCAAAGAGAGGCACGAAACTTACGCAAAAGTCAATCAAAGACTTTTTCAAACATTAATATTTACTGATTAAGGTAAATGTTTTTGTATTTTATATAGTTATATGTGTTAGTTTATTAGTTTGTACTATTAGTATGTTAATGGTAACACAATTATCGATTTTTACGCGTTTTTCTTATCAGTACAACCCCATCTCGGGATTATCCGAGTTTTTTGTGTATCCGAGGTGGTCTCGGTCCCAATTACCTCGGATAACCGAGAGTCTACTGTACTAATCAGACAATTATTTCAGTAAGTTTTAAACTTTTAGCAATATTAAACTAGTTGTATGAGGTAGAACAAGCGAAACCAAGCAATTAAGGTAGCTTTTTCGTAGTTTAGAATATTGAATGGCATGTAAAATTAACATTTAGTGCTGAACAAAGTAAAGGATTTTTTGTAGCGCACCCAAGTATATAGTGACTATTACAAATCACAACAGACTGGTGTTCTTGTTAGGATTTTCCAGGTTTTGTTTCAAATTCCCTGATTTTTCCCTGACTTTTCCAGGTCATTTAAAATTCCCTGACTTTTCCAGGTTGTCCCTATTTTCCCTATTGCTGGACACCCTGAATATATATATATATATATGGGTTATTTACATTATATACAATTGTAAATAGATAAATTTAACAAAGTTAACCTGGGGTATGCAAATGTACTTTTATGAAAAGAAATTATGTTCTAAAAGTAATTGCAGATTTATTCCGAAAGGAAATCACAGTCCATTCACTTTCATCGACAAGTGGTACAGTAATACCTCAATAGTTTAGCCTACTACAGTTATTTAGATATATAGATATATTTAGGTAAGTACACAACATAAATAATGTTTTTTTTCCAGTTATATTGGTTACCATATCAACACTAGTGGTACCATAATATGATACTTGCGGAAAGTATTTGTGTTTTTTATACACCGTTGCAGCATTCTGCTTTGGGGCTGGTCCCAAAAACAATAATATTATAAAAACTAAGAAAATAATAGACTGCTATGTGTTATTGTTCTATGTACCTGGTGAGATTTTGTCCCAACCTGTGCACTGTTTTGTTGTTTACTGCACTGGACATATTGAGCAAGAACTGTACCCTGACAATAAACTACATAACTATGCCAATATGTTGAGTGTTTGGTACTTTTAGAACAGCAATTATTTGGTTTATGCACTCTTTATCAGTAGTTTCCTGACCAGTCACAAGAATAAGTTCTTTGTATTAAAGTTTTTAATGTGTTAATTTATTGCTCAAGGCTTATTCATTACATCACTGTATTAACTAAGTTAGGTGTCGCTGTATATTACGGTAGTTTAAGTTGTGTTTGTTTAGTCATTGACAATACCGTAGTACTACTGACCTTATTCCAAGAGAAATAACTTCCTATCGTACAAGATTTTGTAGGGTCTGAAAGATAAACTTAATGTTATTAGGGTAATGGATTACAATACTTTGTTTTTATTAACATTCACACGATAAAATATTTGTTTTATCACTAAAATAAAACTGAATTGTTTATATAGTGCTTAGTTGTAAATCCGTAGTAAAACTCATTAAACGACATTATTGTGGCCCGTTTACCTTGGATAAGTGAAGTTCTACTGTAGTAAGATGTTACATTTTTACTAACAGTTTTGTTTGATGAAAATACACGTAGCACTCTCAAGGATTATTTTTTGTCACTGAATGTCTTTTTATGTAACACTGCAGATATCAGCTTTTTTTCAATGTTTGTAACACGTTTGCTAACATAGTTCAAGTTGACTCCACTAAGCTCTTAAAACTTAAGTTATTCATTCTTACCTTGGTTCTTGGCCCACTTCAAAGCTGCTCTCCATACTTCTAATTCAGATACCACTAAGGCGTCTTGTTCCAGGAGTTTAATAAAATCCTCAATTCTTAGATTTATAAAATCAGGACTCTCAAATACAGCATCAGTTTCATATTGTAAAATCTGTAACAAAGAGTATTTTTTTTATGAATCAGATCCAGGACGATCAGTCTAAATTGCCAGTTTCAAATTCCCAGTTTTCCCCGGCCATAAGAGTATAAAAATTCCTGGTCCGATGAGGAGTATGAAACCCTACCCTCAGCTAACTATTATTTCCCTCAATCTAAAATAACCTCAACCATTCTTTCAGTTTCATAGTATTTCAATATGATTTAACAATATTTATATAATTTATACAATGCAAACTTAGATTGGGTCATTAAGATTCTCTCACAACAACCTGACAAATCCCTTAACTCACACAAAAAAATTATACTTGTAAGAGACATAAATGTTGACAACCTCTCTGAAAACATGGGCAAAACTAAAACAGAAGAACTCTTGACATCTTACCACATACGAGTAACAAGACTAAATCTACCACCGACACGGATAACCAAAGACACATCTAAATCAATAGACTGGACTGTACAAATTTAGAACACAGCAATAAATACTTCAGTTATCCTATATGGAATATCCGACCATACCGCACAGACAGTTACTGTTCAGTACTTATATCTTATATTTTAAGGTTTTATAATAGCATTTAATGTGTTAACACTTTAACATTAAGAAATAGTTTTTAAGCCAAGAGCGCATTTTAAGTTGTATTATTTTTTAATTTGATTTGAAATATCCCCACAGAGAGAGAGAGAGGGGATAACGCTTTCTAAAAGCGACATAAATCAGGCGATATGACGTAGTCAGTCGTCTTGAAAACTGATTGGTTGCAATGCCCTGTTCTAAAAACGTTTTGCACCACGCGGGGTTTACGCCACGCCACTCTGTCTCGAAAACTCTGTCTTGTAACGTCCCTGGTTCACAACGCTCTTCTCTCATATACACTTTTGGAGGCCCTCTGCCTCGTGGTCTCTATATTTTTTCTCTAATTCTCTGTTAACCACTCTTAAAACGTCTTTTAATATCTCTTGTAAATTCTTGTGTAAATTCCCATTGTAATCTGTGCTTCAAGATCTTCCAGAACTTCTTTTGTGCGCGCTTCCGTGGCAGATGAACTTTGCGAAAGCGTTTCTACCGTGATTCGTGTTAAGAAGGTGAAATGAAGTGAGAACTGACGTTCGTTGCGTTTTCCTACTTTGCACCAGGACATTGATGGACCTCGCTACCAACCTCACCAACTGTTGTCTCCGGACCTTCCCTCATCTAATTGGAATATTGGACAAGGTACTGTTTCATCATTTTATGTGTGTGACATTATTTATTTTGTAATTATCAACATATTGCTCGACATTTTGTCCCATTTTGTAATAGAAAATTATCCACAAACTCTCTCTATAGACATTAACTTTTTGGGCGTTTTTTAATATAAAAATTCCCTGGTCCTTCGAATCAATTTATATAAATATTTAATTTTCTCATCTCTCTCATTTCCCGCTCATGTTTTGGTCATTTCGAACCGGATTTCTAGGATACAGTTCTTTGGAAATACAGAAACTCTATTTTGTGGATAATAGAAACGCACGATTCACTTCAGTGTTCGCCATTTGCAATTGTTGTCTTCCTTTGCAGTTTGCGAAGGCCACGCCCCTAGCCCAATAACAGGCGTACTGCTTACGGAGAATCACGAACATCTCCGAAGCGTGCCGATTCGAGGTACGCAGTATTGATTTTCTCAACCCCTCACTCTCTCTAGCTGTCTGCAGCACATCCGCTCTATAGCGCATGCGCTGAGAGTTGTCAACTTTATTGTTTACTTTATTGTTATAGTTTGTCCGCTACTCACATATCTTGTGGCTAGTTAATTCATTTACGTGTATAAACTTAGAAATATAAATTGAATTAAATTGAATAACATATTTAATCTTAAATTAAATTACTATCTTTTATTCTATTTTTCTAATTAGCATTTGAAGGCTAATTAAATACAAAAGGTGTTTTATACGGTTTTTTATTGTACAATATATTGTTTTTTCATTCCGTTTTGTGAGGTCAACTATTGTTTTACTGTGTAGTCAATTAGCCTAGTTTAAGTCTCTTTTGGTAAAGCAGTTAAGCTTTATTAAACACACATTTCTCTGCTAGGGTAAATAAATTTTGTTTGGCTAATTACCTAAATTACCTAATTCATATTTATTGTATTTGTGTTTAACTAATAATTAATTAACTAACTATACAAAACTAGTTATGTACACTTATAGTTTTGTACACTCTCTCTGAAATAAGCAAGAATTAGCTATTTATCATGTCTCTCTCTAATGTGTTATTACCATAAGCTTATTGGAAGCTAATTAACTAAAAATAATTAGTTCTCTGATCTCTCATTGAAAATAAAATTTATACTTTTCCTTGCTCTTTGGTGTTCATACACATTGCTACTAACAAATCTAGCTATCAAAGCAAAGTTCTCAGTGGAACCAATCAAGACTGCAATTGTTATAACATTGCAGATTAAGCTTACCTCACACTTTGAATCTCTTATTTATTTGTTTGTTTATTGTTCTTATTGCAAAATAATTTGTGATGTCTCTGCCGATATTTTAATACTGTGGTAAGTAAGTCAAAATAGATATAAATAAAATATGGAAAAATGTATTTAGCGACTTAGTGCTCTGCTCACAATAGTGTCTTGTATTTCATATCTATATTTAATTTTGTTTTACTACTTACTGTATCTGAAAAATTCAAAATGGCTCCTAAAGTTTCTGATTTCAAGGCGGCTCTCTATACTCGTCTTACAGCGTTAACTAAAGCGCGCTTCGCTAAAATAAAAACTCAAGTTGAAGAATTCGCTACGCAAAAGGAGCTTCTTACGCCTGCTCAACTGAAGAGCTTATCAACCGTCTCTAATGAAGTCAAGAAAAAGAAAGCTGATTTTGAGGCTAATCTGCAACGAGCCTTAAATCTAACAGATGATGAGGCCATTGAAGACGAAGTTTTAGCGGAAGATCAGGACTCTATTAACGAGGTCTACGCTCATATTCTTGGTATAATCGAAACGCTACTTCCAGTCGAAGAACCCAAAACACCTTCGGCTTTGAGTGACGTCAGTATGACTCCTCAGGTCTCTAGTGTCTCTCAGGTCCGTATGCCAAAATTAGAATTACAAAAATTCTCGGGCGATCTTCTGACTTGGACTTCCTTTATCAATTTATTTGATACAACCATTCACCGTAATGCCAGTCTTAGCGCAGTAATGAAGTTTCAGTACTTATTGAGCGTTTTGAGCGGCGAACCCTTAAACCTAATTAAAGGACTCAACCTAACCTCTGCTAATTACTTAATAGCATACGACCTCCTACGGGATCGCTACCATAATTCCCGGAGGTTACAAACTCTCCATTTGAACCAGTTACTGGACCTGCCTCAAATTAGTTCGTCCTCAATCAAGGGTCTCAGACTATTTGTCAATCAATATACGGAACACTCTCAGGCATTGAAAGCTTTACATTGTGACGTAGGTGAAAACAATCCGCTCCTCTCCGCTCTCATCCTCCGACGTATGGATTCCGACTTACGAAAAAAGCTGGAAGCTTCCCGGTCAACCTCTTCGAATGACGCGTCTGCTCACTCGTTACCGGAAGTCAAAGAAATAATAACATTTTTAAACACTGAATGCAGCCAAACTGAAGATGCCAATATTCATAACGTTCCGCAGGTAAAGGCTCCTACCTATGTTCCTCCTCACGCCCGCAACAAGGTGACTGCGCCAAAAAGGGTGAACTTTCGCTCTAGTGATGTTTCAATGGTCACAACTCACTCTAACTCCGCTCAAACCAAGACTATGCCTCCTCCATGTTTCATCTGTAATCAGAGTGGACATAAAGTCTATTCATGTACGGTTTTTCGTGACAAAACTCCTCAAGAACGACATCAGCTCGTCAAGAGACATAATCGCTGCATCTCATGCTTAGGCGCTCATGAACTCAAGGAGTGCCAATCTAAGGCCACGTGTCTCACGTGTAACAAAAAACACCATTCATTGTTACACTTTCAAGCTGCCTCGGGCAATGCTGCTAATCAGCCCGTCCGTAGTAACACAGCTCATGACGTCTCCAATACACGTCATCGCTCTAGTGAGAACCATAACGATTCTCAGGTGACTCTCGTTTCTCAATATTCACCCCCCTCTATGCCAGATTGTAACACCGTGCTGTTGGGTACCTTACTGGTACAACTAAAAACTCCTGAAGGTAGATCCCATGTATTCAGGGCTTTACTTGATTCAGGGAGTATGACGGATTTAATTTCCGAACGCGCCGCTCAACTCTTGGGAGTGCGCCGTACTAAGTCTCAAACTCACATCTCTGGCCTCAGCCAAAGCACGGCAAAACCAAAAGGTCAAACTCATCTCACAATCAGCACTCTATCTGGTCTCATCATTGCTCCTGACCAGCCAATGTTAATATTGGATAAATTAACCGTGGATTTACCCAGAGTACCTCTAGCCCCAGAAGTCTACAATAAGACTCAGAATTACATTCTCGCTGATCCCACATTCCATTTACCTGGACGAATTGACGTTATCCTAGGTGGGAGTATATTTCCAAAAATACTCACTAATGAGCAGTTCTCATTGGGGCAGCATATGCCATATGTAATTGGCACGCATTTCGGGTTTGTCGTACTGGGTACTGCTCCCAGCGCGCCTTTTCGCATCCACTCTCACCTCTACGAGCCTCAATGTCTCTCTACACTCAGCAAGCGACACAGATCTACACTCATCACTTCAGCGGTTCTGGCTTCAAGAGGAAATTCCTGTGTATTCGAAGAAGACCAAAGAAGAAGAACAATGTGATGCTCACTTCGCCACTTCTCACTCTCGAGATGAAACCGGACGCTACACCGTTCAACTTCCGTTTAAGGAGAATCACTCTGCCCTAGGTTCGTCTCAGCCTATTGCTGAGCGTCGATTTCATTCTCTCGAGCGGAAATTAAACGCTCAACCTCACTTTTCTCAACTCTATCACGATTTTATCAGTGAATATCAATCTCTCGACCACATGGCCAAAGTTCAAAATCCTGATTTAACTAAGCCACACTATTTCCTCCCCCACCATGGGGTGCTAAAGGAAAATAGCTCCACCACAAAACTCCGTACTGTCTTTGATGCGAGCTGCAAGACCAGTACTGGTGTTTCTCTCAACGATGTCTTATTGACCGGACGCAAACTCCAAACAAATATTTGTGACATACTACTTCACTTCAGGCGTCACAATATTGTTTTTTGCTGTGACATCCGTCAGATGTATCGGCAAATCCGAGTACATCCAGATGACCGGAAATTTCAACTTATCTTATGGCGTGACCATCCCAAGGATCCTCTCTCAACATATCAATTGAACACTGTTACTTACGGCATGAATACCTCTCCCTACTTGGCGATCAAGACTCTGCACCAGCTTGCAGACGACGACGGTGGGAACTTCCCCTCCGCTGCATGCGTGCTGAGGACTCAGACCTACGTGGATGACATCATCTCCGGTGCGGACACAGAGGAAGCGGCCTTAGAACTGCAGGAGCAGCTCATCCGTCTACTGCATCAAGGAGGTTTCGAACTCCGGAAGTGGGTCTCTAACTCTACTCGCCTACTCCAAGCTCTCATCTCGAGTAGGCCCCGTGATGCGCAGTCTGCTGGGTTGTCAGTTCCTGCTATATGTCGCCATGAGTCGGGTGATACGAGTTCTTGGATCTGGGAAACTCGGTTTGAAAGGACATCGCGAGTCTCCAGTGTTTCTGCAAGAATCTTTATCTCCGCAGTTCTCTATCCTTGGTTTACATTGGTCGCCTACCACTGATTGTTTCACATACTCTCTTAACATACCGCCTGACGAGCGCCCTACCAAACGCTCTGTCTTGAGCTTAATAGCCAAAATATATGATCCCTGTGGATTTCTCTCTCCTTGCATAATGCAAGCAAAATGCTTTATGCAACTCCTCTGGACTACAGGTCTGGCTTGGGATGAACCCTTGCCATCCGAACTTGCCGAAAAATGGCACTCATTCATCACTGACGCGCAGCACATAGTGCATGTCTCAATTCCTCGAGCGTTTCCACTCTCACTCTCTTGCGTCGTAGAACTCCATGGATTCTCTGATGCGTCAGAAAGTGGATATAGTGCGGTGTTGTATTTCCGCTGCCAGCTTTCGACAGGTGACGTCATCATTCGCCCCATAATGGCGAAAACTCGTGTCGCTCCTTTAAAACGAGTGACACTTCCGCGTCTCGAGCTTTGCGGAGCGCATCTGCTCGCTAAGATAACAACTCATTGCCAGTCAATATTTAAGGAGACAATCACCCCTCAAACCACCTTTTTATGGTGTGACTCAACAGTAGTACTCACATGGCTACGAACTCCGCCTTATAGGCTTAAGACGTATGTTTCAAACCGAGTTTCCCAGATCCAAGAACTCGTATCACCCGACTCATGGCGACATATAGCAGGAACTGACAACCCAGCAGACTGCGCATCACGGGGCATTTCTGCCTCCCAGCTAAGGAACCACACTCTCTGGTGGACGGGACCACCGTGGCTCAGCCTCCCTCAACAGGACTGGCCCTCTAAGCAATTCATCCCTGTGAACCTCTCATCGTCCGATGAGCTCAAGAAGACGCCGCTAGTCGTCCTAACTGCCGTTCCGCAGAAGGACTGGGACCTTCTGACGAATTTCTCGTCGTGGGACAAACTTGAGCGAATTTTTGCTCTAGTTCTGCGCTTCGTACACAACTGCCGTAGCGCTAATCGTCTCAAGGGACATCTCTCCCCATCCGAGATCTCCACAGCTAAACTCAAGATCTTCGGCCTCGTCCAGCAATCTGCATTTGCAGACGACATCTCGTCACTACGCTCTGGGCGTCCCTGCTCAACAAGACTTCAGCGCCTGAAACCGTTTCTGGACACGCAAGGCATTCTACGTGTTGGTGGGCGTCTCAACCGTTCTTCCCTGGCACACGACGTCCGTCATCCAGTTCTTCTACCCAAGAAACATCATGTTGTAAACCTCATTGTGGATCATCACCACCGCTCAAATCTCCATGCTGGACCACAGCTAACGCAGTCTCTGTTATCCCAATTCGTGTGGATTCTCTGCGCGCGGAGCGTCATACGCTCACGCATTTTCCAATGTCTAACATGTTTTAGAAACAAGCCACAAAATCAAGCCCCACTAATGGGCGACCTCCCTCCGTCACGAGTGACTCCCGCTCGACCATTCTTGTCCACTGGAACAGACTTCTGTGGACCATTCAATGCAAAGGTGTTAAATCTCCGTGGCATGCGACACATAAAGGTGTATATTTGTGTATTTGTGTGTATGGTCACAAAGGCTGTGCATCTTGAAGTGGTGACAGACTTGACCACCGACGCCTTTATTGCAGCACTCACGCGCTTTGTATCTCGACGAGGTCTGTGTGTTCAATTGTTTTCCGATTGTGGTACGAACTATGTCGGTGCTGATAACGCCCTTCAAAATATCTTAAAGGAAACATTGTTCTCAACCGATTCGCAGAAAAAGCTGCTTCGCTTCACTACTCCTCGAGGTATCGACTTCAAGTTCAACCCTCCTGCTGCTCCCCACCAAGGTGGATTATGGGAGAACGCTGTGAAAAGCACCAAACATCACTTGCGTCGTGTCATGGGAGACCACATCATGACACTGCCAGAATTTATGACACTCGTCACTCAGATAGAGGCCATGCTAAACTCGCGGCCCCTCACTCCACTCTCCAGCGATCCTGCTGACTTCTCTGCCCTCACTCCGGGGCATTTCTTGATTGGTGCCTCCCTAGCGTCGGTCCCAGAACCCGAGCTCCTCGACGCACCTGACAACCGCCTACGACATTGGCAGTTGGTTCAAGCTCTTCATCAACGCATCTGGAAACGATGGCAGCTGGAATACTTGCATACGCTCCAGCAACGTTATAAGTGGACCCAACCACGTGAGAATATCAAAGTTGGTGATCTCGTGCTAGTGCACCAGAACTCTCCGCCCCTCTCGTGGCCTCTGGCTCGTGTTACCGCCGTACACCCAGGGACTGATGGTGTTGTGCGCGTGGTGGACTTACGCACTCCAAATGGACACCTTACTAGACCAGTGGTAAAGGTGTTTCCTCTGCCCACTGACTAAAATCTCTTTTCTAGTTCCGTGCCCCAATCTCTAAAAACTGTGTGGTGTGATTTTCTATTGTGTGACTTTGTTGTTGAAGCCTACATGCTTCAAGGGGGCCGGAATGTTCAGTACTTGTATCTTATATTTTAAGGTTTTATAATAGCATTTAATGTGTTAACACTTTAACATTAAGAAATAGTTTTTAAGCCAAGAGCGCATTTTAAGTTGTATTATTTTTTAATTTGATTTGAAATATCTCCACAGAGAGAGAGAGAGGGGATAACGCTTTCTAAAAGCGACATAAATCAGGCGATATGACGTAGTCAGTCGTCTTGAAATCTGATTGGTTGCAATGCCCTGTTCTAAAAACGTTTTGCACCACGCGGGGTTTACGCCACGCCACTCTGTCTCAAAAACTCTGTCTTGTAACGTCCCTGGTTCACAACGCTCTTCTCTCATATACACTTTTGGAGGCCCTCTGCCTCGTGGTCTCTATATTTTTTCTCTAATTCTCTGTTAACCACTCTTAAACGTCTTTTAATATCTCTTGTAAATTCTTGTGTAAATTCCCATTGTAATCTGTGCTTCAAGATCTTCCAGAACTTCTTTTGTGCGCGCTTCCGTGGCAGATGAACTTTGCGAAAGCGTTCTACAGTGATTCGTGTTAAGAAGGAGAAATGAAGTGAGAACTGTCGTTCGTTGCGTTTTCCTACTTTGCACCAGGACATTGATGGACCTCGCTACCACCTCACCAACTGTTGTCTCCGGACCTTCCCTCATCTAATTGGAATATTGGACAAGGTACTGTTTCATCATTTTATGTGTGTGACATTATTTATTTTGTAATTATCAACATATTGCTCGACATTTTGTCCCATTTTGTAATAGAAAATTATCCACAAACTCTCTCTATAGACATTAACTGTTTTGGGCATTTTTTAATATAAAAATTCCCTGGTCCTTCGAATCAATTTAGATAAATATTTAATTTTCTCATCTCTCTCATTTACCGCTCAGTTACAGTAAAAATACAGAAAATAAATAAAAACTGTAAAGAAAAGAAAAGGGTTTTTAGCAAGAAAACAATAGGATTGTTAAAATCTAGATTGCAGGTACAAAACTGGAACAGCCTTTACACACAAGAAGATATCAACAAAACATACGATAATTTCCACGTCATAATCCAATCAATACTAAATGAAACCTGCCCTCTTAAGAAGTACACGTCCAGGCAAAACTCAAATTTAAAATACTGCTGGGACTCAGAATGTACCAAATTAAAAAATGAGTACATAGAAGCGCTAGAAAAACAACAACGCCTGTGCAGACCCGAAGACAAAATAGCAACAGCAACACGGAAAAAACCTATGACAATAAACTAAAATCTCTTCGCAAAAAGCACACTACTGAATACATAAATGAAGCTGAAAATAAATCTAAAGCACTATGGACAGTAATAAATAATGAACGGAAAGCTAAGACATCTACTCATCTAAAAATAAATGACTCAATAGTCACCAACCCTAGAGATGCGGCAAACTGTTAATAACTTTTTCTCACTTTAGCTGATAGAACACTCCAAAATGTAGACTTAACAAATCTGGACCAAACTGAAGATGAATATGAACTACCACCACCCACAGAAAAGAACTTAAATTTTAAACCAGTCACTCCAAAAGAAATTCATAACATTATTGATTCCCTAAAACGAAAAACCTCATCTGGACCCGACCAAATATCAGCCAAACTTATAAAACAATGTAAAAAGTAACTATTAAGCCCCTTAAATAATAAACAAATCACTTGATCAGGGAATTTTTCCTAACCAATTAAAAATAGCCAAAGTCTTCTCTACAAAACCGGCCCAATAAATGAAACAAACAGCTACAGACCAATATCCCTCATCTCAACTTTCTCCAAAATAATAGAAAAAGCTGTACTTGACAGACTGCTCAACCATATGATAGAAAACAATTTACTAACCAATAAACAACACGGCTTCCTCAAAAACAGATCAATTGCCTTCATAGACCAATTCAAAGATGGCTGTACAGCAACGTGCCTATTTTTAGATTTCAGCAAGGCATTTGACTGTCTAAACCATGCTCAGTTAATCAAGAAAATTGAAAACCTAGGAATCAGAGGCAAGGCTAAAAACTGACTACATAGCTACCTAACTGGCAGAAAAATGTTTGTAGAAATTAACCGTAATGAAAACAATGTATGACAAACAGTACAATCTGAAACCACTAACATCCGAGGTGTACCACAAGGATCTGTACTTGGACCAGATTTATATCTGCTTCTTACAAATGACATACCCAGCTGGCTAAAAGATACTTGTCATACAGTCATGTACGCAGATGATACAGTTTTAACAATAGCCAAGAAATCAATTGGAAGACCTCCATAGACATATAATTAAAAATAAAACCAAACAATATTGTACTAAAAATGACCTTGTTTTAAATGAAAATAAAACAGTTCAAATGACTTTCAGCAACCTACGTAGAAATGTTGACATAACAATTCCAACCCTGGGAATAAAATCAACCACAAAACATCTAGACATTATAATAGACAATAAATTATCGTGGAAGCCACAAGTAAATCAGTTATGTAAAAAACTGTCAGCAGCCAACTATGTCATAAGAAGAATGAAACAAATAAGTAGTCTGGAAACAGCCAAGGCTGCCTACTTTGCTCTCTTTGAAGTACAAATTCGCTATGGCATAGCTCTCTGGGGTGCGTCTTCTTCCAGGAACCTACAGAGAGTTATGATCCTGCAAAAAAGAGCAATCAGAACATTGGCGAGTCTAAACCCAAGAGACAGCTGCAGAGAGGCCTTCAAAACCTTAAAAATACCAACAGTGGTTACTCTCTACATATGCAAAATTGTTCTTCATGCCTTCAAGAGCAACCTACCAAAGAACACAGACCAGCATGGATATCAAACAAGACATGCTGATGACATTAACCTGCCAGCTCACCGGACAGCCCTCTACACAAAGAAGCCTTCTTTCGCGGGAGCCAAGTTTCTTAACCTCCTACCAAGACATTTAAAGGAATGCAGCCCCCAATTATTAAGGAGGAAACTATTGGACTGGCTTGTAGGCGAATTAATCTACAGCCTGGAAGAATTTATACATATTGTGAATGTAGCAAACTAACATTGTTGAAATATTGACTCTATTACTGATCTTGATGATTATGTAAATAAAGTATATTGTCTATTGTCTAATTAAAATAAAATACCTATTTCAAAATGACATAAAGTTGAACATCTGGGAAATACGAGCGGTCAGCAGAAATTGGGCCCCATTTAAGCCAAAACAGACATGAAATACAATACATTACTGCTCAGCGATATATCTCAGTAGATCTAGACGAAAAGTTGTAACGGAAAAGGAAGAATGCTGTAAAAGCATAATGGCGACCCAATAGAAAGCTTCCGTTGCATTAGTTTTTATGCATATAATTGTTTTTCATTAAAAGGAATTATTAATGAAATAGTGTTTCATTGGTCTCCTAAAAACTGTAACAACAATTTTTTAAATAATTTTTTTGTATTTTTATAAAGGAAAACTGCCTGTGTACAAAAAAAATTTTTAGAGGACTTTATTCAAAATGATGACACAGATTTTGTGATTAATAAAAATTAATTAGGTATTTTAATAGCTTGGATAATATCTATAACATTTTATTCTCAGTGATCAGCATCTATGGGTTGACAACATGAACATGAGACCACCAATAAAAGGAACTGATAACAAAACATATGCAGTACAACTAAACATCAGTAAACAAACGTCAAATATATTTTCTGGTCTTTTCGTGGGCTCCTCTGAAAGAAACATTTTGATAGTTGAATTAATTCTACGATCAGTCCATTTTTTTTTTTTTTTTTTTTTTAATGAATGTCAGCATTCCAGCAATCAGTACAATATTGATATATAGTCAACCAAACAATATATATGTCTATGTATTATAAACAAATACTCAAGCAGAGTCACCGAAAGGGATTAGGGGCAATGTCACATACGTGTTTGGGGGCCCAAATCCCAAAAATGTTCATTCATTAATATAAAATTCATTATCAGAATAGGCGTTGTCATAATTTTGAAAATTACATTAATTAATATTATTCAAGTTAAAACAGATGAACAACTAAATCGAAAACACCTTACTTGGTAGGTATTATTAAAGTAAAAATAATAATATTTATAAAATGATTATATTTTCCACTACCTACCAATTTAAATGCAAGAGACTTAAAATTGAAAGATTCTACACACAACATATATGGATTGTACAGGGTGTCTACAAAAGAACTCCGGAGTTTTAAAAATTCATATATTAATAACTATAGAAGATAAAAAAATGTTTATAATTTGTTCGAAACGATTAGCTTATCAAGTTTTACTCATACCAATATGAATTGTTTTCTTCAACAGTTGGCAGCTCTGCGTAGCTTTGACCTTGAAACAACGTCTCGGCAGAGAGTGACTCAGTGCCGTCTGGACTGCCGCGCTATGGCGACGCAGCAACAAAAGGCTCAGTGCGTTATTTGGCTTATAGAAATTAATTCTGTTGTTACGGTACAAAGAAACTTTCGACGTAATTACGGTGTTGATCCGCCTACGGACAAAACAATTCGTCAATGGTTAAGTTCTTTCAAGGAAACCGGAAGTGTTTTAAAACAAAAGTCACCGGGTAGGCCGCGTGTGTCACAAGTGAATGTGGACAGAATCCGCACTTCATACCTTCGAAGCCCTAAGAAATCGATAATAAGGCGCAGTCTGGAGTTGGGATTACCGAGATCAACGGTTCATAAGGTAGTTCATAAAAGACTTCGTTTAACTGCTTACAAGATTCAACTGTTACACCACATTAAACCAGCAGACAAGATTAAGAGATTTGACTTCTGGGGGCATATCAAGAACCTTATGTATGGAGAGAAAATCCGAGATGTTGGCCATCTCAGGGAACGAATAATCAATTGCGTGGCAACCGTGTCCCCAGACATGCTGGCCAGGACATGGGAAGAGATTGAATATCGTTATGATGTGTGCCATGCCACTAACGGGGCTCATATTGAACTGTATTAATATGTAAAAAAAACTTGACATTACTACCTTTCTAATAATGTATAAAACATTTATATTCCTTTTTTCCTTCATTAAAATATTATACTTCAAAACCCCGGAGTTCTTTTATAGACACCTATATTACAACTTTTCTTTTCAGTCTTCCTGCAAAGTCATCATCTATCATGACATCAAAACAACGACAATGATTTTATCATTGCAATTGCATTGTAGATATTGCATTTAATTTGTTAAGGCACTATGTACCAAATAAATTGTCTGATACTGTGCTGAATTTTTTTTCATGAAATATACTGGGTAAAAAGACATAAATTATACCATCTTGTACTAAATTCATACTCATGCACTTGAAAACCGCCCTAACTACCGCCAGGGCAACTGGAGCAGTGACCTAACAGCGTCATAGACGTGTTTGAAAATCCACATTGAACACGAAATTTTGTAATTTCAAAAGCATAATTACTCTTTTTAAATTCATCAATAATATTAGAAATTTTCAATTAATAGGTATTCTTTGTTAAACATCATTTTTAACATTCAAAATTTTGGGCTTGCATGAAATTCTATTTATAATCATGAAAGCCTATAATATGGGCCTATGAAATTCTATTTATAATTATAAAATCATGAAGCCGCCGAGGGCCCTATGGGTTTGTTAAAAATTAGGTATCGAAAAACACAGTTTTTTCGACTAGAAAATTCAACTGAACAATAATTAGGGGCCCCTTGATTTAATTCAGTTCATAATCCACACTAAAAAAGGCAAGACAACTATATCGAAGATGAAATCTGAATTAATGCAAGGAATGAAATCTGTTTTGGACACATATAAAATTGTTCAGTCTGAATTTATTTTGAAAACATCTGATGAAGAGCTTCAAAATGAAGACCTAAAGAAAATTGATAGTGTCAAAGAACTGTCAGATATGTTGATCATTCACTACAACATTTTGCCTACAACTTACCCAGACATATGCACTGCTGGCGTAATGTACTTGACTGTTCCTGTCACCGTCACCAAGGCAGAGCGGTCCTTTCTAAACTTAAATTAATTTAAAACCGCCTACGGAACTCCATGAGCCAGAACAGACTTAGTGGCCTAGTCCTTCTTTCTATAGAATATTAACGAACAAAAAGGCTCATATAGAAAAAAATCATTGATGACTTCTTTTCAGTTTAAGTCAGAAGACAAGAATTTTAGCAACCTACTGGTACATAAATACACTTTGATGTAAATAAGTATTTATCACATTTTATATGTTGTGTGAAAGAATAAAATTTAACTATGTTTTGAATAATTAATTGTATGGTTATTTTTTTTAAACCAGAAAATTTCTTATCTTTTATTTTGTGTTGCTATTCAATTAAGCTGTTGTAAAATTTGAGGTTGTTGTAGGTACAATTTATATAGCGAATTAATTGATAAATTTAATGCCCAGAATGGCAGTTGAAGATCAACCGAACTTAGTCCACTTCAGATCAATCAAAATGTAGTGACAATGAAGACGTCAATGACATCTATTCTCCAATAGGCGCTCAGAACCTTTTTGAATGGAGGCATTCAAGTGGTAGAAACAAGTTTCAACCAACTTTATTTACTTTTGATGAAAGTAAGTCTGGAATAAATAATGACTTTGTTGATCTAGATAATAACTGTAATGAACTAGATTGTTTCTTGTTAGTATTTGATAAAGATCTAGTAAACGAAATTTTCATTGAAACGAATAGATACAGTCATCAATGGGCAACTCAACCAACACTAAAAGATGCATCTAAGGTCAAAAAATGGTACAACACTAATGTTGATGAAATTTATACATTTTTAGGAACTGCTTGCTCATGTCTCATGTTAAAAAAAAATACTATTGAACAGTATTGGAGTAATGATCCCCTGCTTAGTACCTCTATATTTAGCACAGTATTTTCTCAAGATAGATTTAAGAATTTAATACGAATTATACACTTTTTCAACAATAACAACCGTACACGAGGTGACAATAAGTGCAGACACGATAGTGAAATACGCTTTACGAGGTGAGGTAAATGTCACTAAAACTTCTTATTCAAGACCCCCTCCCCCCAGTATGGTGCCTCCTAATGATTCTAGCCCCAGGCCCCCAAGCTTGTAGTTACGGCACTGTCGAAATGGTGAAGCTGCTTATGTCACTGTTTCCTAATTTAGTGCAGACACTGCCTATGGAACAGTCCCCATTACACTCCTTAGCCCATGGAGAATTTATACTACTGTGTCTTCACCAGTTATCCGAGGTTCCATTATCATAGGGCTGGAAATGACAGGTGTTACTGTTTATGGTCTTCTATTTTTTTTTAAAGTAAAAACTCTCTTTTTGAACATAGAAATATTTTTTTTCGGCAAAACAGCAGAATGACTCGTTTAAGCATCCACCGATTTAAACTAAGTATGATGGTGATGTCCATTACAAAGTGACTAAGGAAAAGATTGCAATTGAGAAAAATATAATGGTCCAGTAAACTAAGTATTTTTGGTAATTTTTTGAAATAATATTTTTAAAACATCCTTCTGCTGGTAGTGCTATTAAGGTTTTTTTTTTTTTTTTTTTTGTAATAAGACTTTTTTATAGTCACTTTGATTGAGATATGCCCTCTTATTGCTTATAAAAGGAGACATTAAAAAGTTTAGTTTTTTATTCATTTTTTGTGTTTAACCCTTTGACAGGTATTGACATCACATAGACATCCATTATCTATCTTAAATGTGCCACAATAAGTGATTTTTAAAATTTTTTTTAAGTTGTCTAATGAATTTATTTTGTTTAATAAGTTCATTTGTAATACAAAATAAATTAATATAAACTAATAAAAAAAAAAAAATGAAACACGTTTTGTCAAAAAATTAATCTATTACTTTGAAATTTACTATTACATAAAAAAAAAAACTTTGAGGTAAATGAGTAATAATTCGTCATTTTACATATGAAAGAAGTTTTATTAGATATAAAAAAAGGCAAGTTATTTTATATGTGTTCAAAAGTTGCGCTTCGTGTGGTAAAGTTGAAAATACTCAGGAACGCAAAGCGTTACATCACAGTCCTTGCACATAAACGGCGTCTCTCGCCACTTTTGTGGTTCGATTGTTGACTATTCAAAACGTTGGCACTTCCTTCTTGGCTTTGATTCCTTCTAGTTGAAGGAATATAACAGGGGAAATGTCTTCCAGATAAGCGAGTGGGCAAATCTTCTTTAGACTTTCTTCCTTCCGCTGGCGAGTTTCTTGTTGGTGTAAATGTTTCAAACATTTGCGTGATTAGATTGAGCCTGAATTGGGTGAACTGCATGTGTTTGCCTGATTTAATTTTGTATACAATAAAAGAATTGTATACCGCCATGTCCAATAGATAGAAAAATAGTTTTTTTGGTACCATTTTTTAGATTTCCTTATGCATGAATTGAAAGATGTAACTTTAAATGTCTGATTTGTCAATTAAACCCATATTCTTATTGTAATCAATAATGCTTTTAGGTTTTATAATTGGTTGCTTGGTCTTGTAGTTCTCCTTCCCAGTAGAAACTATTTTGTTTGTATGTGTTGAACTCAACATCATAACCTCTTTCTCATCCATCCATTTCTCTCCTTTATAATCACCTGTGCACAGTTTCGGAAATTTAGTAAGTCTTTTCTTGTGGATTTTACTGTCTCAACTGCACCGGTTTTGTTTTCGGGTCATTCCATGTCAAATCAACCAATAAAAAATAATTTCAGAACTTGGGTTTTTCAAAATGGATAATATTTGGTAATTTTGTTCTATACCTCAAAGTAATACAAAGTTTTAGATTTTTTTGACTTTTCGTTTCTGAGTTATAAATTTTTGAAAATTGAAAAATCGGCAGATTTTTTACTAGTTCGGAAATTTTTAAACACCTCTAACTCCAAAACCATTCAACCTAGAGAGTTCAAACTTTCACCATTCTCTTTAGAATTTCAAGAGCTACAATTTGATATGTCACTTGACTAAATATAAGCTTAGTAATTAAATTTTTCAAAAATCAAAGTTTTTTCTGAAATATCTCAAAATCGAAATTTTTTATTTCTTTGGGGAAAAATGTTTTTAATAGTTCCTACTAGAGTGCATATGCCAAATTTCATTATGGTACTCCTATGGGATCATATTAAAGAAAAAATACATCAGTAGTTCAACCACTGAACACGTATAGAATGCATGTAAGTTTCTATTGACTATAGATACATGACGTAACATAGTTAACGTAATAGGTTTGAGCAAAGTAAAATTTATTGTAAAAATACATTTATAAAGAAAGATCTTTATTATAGTGCAGTAAAATAGACTATAATAATAATAATAAAGTAATAACAATACTGAATAAACTTTAGTGATCAGTGTATAGGCCTACCATTGTATTTTGTAACAAATGATTCATAAATAAGTCATTGATATTCTTACCTCTTTATAATCATGAAATTAATTGTTATGTTCTTTGAATACAGTAATGTCCTTTCCATTTTATCACTTGAAAATAACCAATTTAATATTATTTATTTATAAAATATTTACAATAATATTATATATTTAAGATGGTCCTATTTCAGTGTTCAGTTTATTTACAATTGAAAACATGATCATGTAGTAAATAGATATAATCACAAGCCACTGTCTTCAAACAAGAATGTAATGATTTTATGAATATAATGTTTGCTTCTTCTTTGATAAAATTTGGGAAGCTCTGGACATCTCGTCGGCAGATAATCTGTATGTCCTAACAGTTGGCGTGGTTGGATTAATACTGCATATAATAAAGTTATGTGGCACTGTTAAGACATCTAGTCTTCTGGGGTACGCAAAAGAAGGGGATGGTCCATGAGGATGGAGAAATGATAGAACAACTTCTTTTTCAGAGTGGTTTTTAGACAAAACACAAGCTATCCATTTGCTGTCATATGCACAAGCAACAAATCCATTTATCTCTTCAAATAGTACATCATCAGCATCTGGAGCAACTTGAATGTTGTGAAGATCTGACTTTTAAGTGTCAGATATAATTTTTGTTTTGATTTTTGTGTTACTGACTGGGATAAAAGCGTGATAGCTCTGAGTCCCAGTGACAGTAACCGCTTCCTCAAATCTTTTTTCCATGATTTACTCTTCTTGCATGAATTCATCATTTGTAACATAAATAAACATTACAGATGAAATATTATCTTTCCCCCACTGATACAACTGGATGGGAGTCAAAATCTGGTTATTTATAGGGCTCTGAAGGCTAGCTTTGGCCGCCAGTCATTTTACTGTGCCTCCAATCCCGTCACACGCTCCCTTCCCATGCGAAGTTGCATAAAAATGCCATTCTGCTTCTATCCCATCAAAGTCCTCAGTATGGTGACACAAGTTAGTAAAGTTCTTTCGGTTCTTATATTGGGCGGCTGAGCCATCACTAAAGTAGTAAATCTTCTTTAAATTCGGCATGAAGTCTTGCTTGATAAACTCTATTAGTTTCTTTTGAAAGACATGAACAAGTACTGTATTATGGGTAAAACAATCCGAGATAAATACAAAACTTTTGTAGGTCAAAACATCTTCGTTGTCACTGTTTTCGTTTGTTTCTTTGTAATAAACTACACATGGGTGGACTGTAGCCATTGAGTTATTCCAATGGAAACTTTGAGCTTCGTCCTGAATCACAAATGAGTAATTTTCTGAAAAGTCACATTGCACAATCACTTCATCTTTACTTAAAGCAGATTTCTTTTCAGAATAAAACGTTGACTGTTGTTTAGCAACAAAATCATGCCTTTTCAGATGAACAAGCTGTTTGCTGAATTCCTGTACAAACTTCTCAGTTGGTTTTGTTAGTGTCTCAAATGTACAGCGATCAACAGTTATCCATTGTTTGTAAGTTATACTTTCGACCATATCTTCTTCAAGAGCCGTTAATAGAGCATCTCTGAACAAACTAACATCTGGACAGTAATAATCACAATCATTCAAAAAACATGACTGGTTTGGTGGATTACACATTATTTTTGCAAGGCACTCTTTGTAGGTTTTCAGTGGTTGATCACTCCCTAAAAGTAAAACTTTGTTTAAGTTGGCACCAGCCATCATCAGTTTAACATTCTGGTGTACCGTGCAAACACAGACAGCATGTGTTCCACTTGCTCCAGCTATTATACAATTTTTTGGTCGTAACTCAACAAATTTGGAAAAACCCACCTTTATATCTGGTGTGTTTGATTTGAACAGCTGATATGCTTCTCGCAAGTTTAGTAATATAAGTCTTTTATGAACATGGATAGGGTTACCTTCAGAGCTCTTTCCCTAGGACACGTAGTCTTTCTTGCCTGGCATTAGTCTACTAATTTCATCGCTGCAGTAAAAGTCTTTTACTAACGAAGCTGTCTCTTGAGGAAGTGTTCTACCAGGCTTGGAATCTGGAGTGGACAGTATTCCCTTTTCTTCTATTAACTTTTTTGATTTTCTGGCTAAGTAATTGCTTACACCAAATTCACTTTCAATTCGTGCACATGACCAACTTTTGGGTAAAGATGTTAATATAAGAAACTTTCACTTTTGTTGGCTATTTTGAACTTTTCCTTGAACTGGTCAATAATTTCCGATTCTGTATACTCACAACCACATTCTTTTTCGTTTGAATCACCTTTGCCATGAAAAAATTCACATTAAGAAATTTCACATCTTTATTGTTGCACTGTTCCAACACAACTAACATTATTAGCAGGAAGGAAGATGCTTGATCAAACTGGAGCAAGTTACTACCTGTCTGTCTGACTCATTGCTCACTTCCTGCCCCCCTACTAAACTTTGTTTCTTCCAGTCTTTCTCAGCATTTTAAAATGTATAGGCTAGATACTAAAATATAACTTACATTATTAACATAATTAAGCTACACAAAAAAACTCTTGAAGTACTATTATTTATATAATTAATTATTTTAATCAAAATTAAAAATATTTCCACCAAATTACAGATAAAATAAAGGAAGATGACTCTTACCTTAGGCTACCAAGAGCGCTTTCGCGGGATCCCGCATCATCAGTTGGTAAAAAAATAAACTATATTAAATTGCGCGTCATAATAAGCTAGGAAATAACCATATCTAAGAACTTTACTCCATGTACATGGATTTTATACATTCTACTGACAAAAGGTTATTTCCTAGCTTATTATGACGCGCAATTTAATATAGTTTATTTTTTTACCAACTGATGATGCAGGGTCCCGTGAAAGCGCTCTTGGTAGACTAAGGTAAGAGTCATCTTCCTTCATTTTATCTGTAATTTGGTGGAAATATTTTTAATTTTGTTTAAATTATAACTATTACAGAGGATACAATGACTATAGTCAATTTTGATAAAATAATTAATTGTTTATTAAATTGCGGGAAAACGGGCGAAAAGAAATTGGTTGGTGACGTAATTATTGGGGCACTGGTGCTAATTGCGGGAAAATTAAAAGACGGATGAAATGCGCGATTAAAAAGTGAGTTGAATAGCAAATGATTAATTATCAGAGGCCGTGAGAGATCATCACTGGGTAATAGCTTTCGCCGTTTCCGCCGCGTAAGAAACGCGCGGGCTGGTACAATGGTTTCGGCCGCGTTAGTGCTTGCTGACGGTGCCTAACAATCACAACCAGCTTTGATCAGCACTAAATAGCGATCTACCTTAAGGGTAATATAATTATAAGTTAATTGATTGATTACACTGAACTGAAAAGGAACTGGTCGGCTGCAATCCCCCCGTGCCCTAGACTTCTGAATCCCTACATTTTAACTGACTGCCTAAATCCTACCTATCGGAACTACTCCCCCCCCCTTAATGGTTAATTTAGCCTAATCTAGTCATACTGAATTTACGGTTACAAATTAATAAGGATCTACTCTAAATAACTTAGCTGTCGAGCGAGCGGCTGGAGTCGGTGTCTTCGCCCATCGGGCATGCACAACACTCTCTGACTGCCTTCCGCCTGCGTACGCCGCACCCCTTCCCAGATCCTCGCGCATGCGCACGCGCTAGTTGCATCCCCCGCCGCGGGTGGCGCCGCCACAATATCCCCCCCAAAATGTGTTTTTTTTTTTTTTTTTTTTTTTTTTTTTTTTTTGGTGGGAGGTGAGGAAGGTGTGGGGCTCAGCTTGGCCGGTTAAAATCCTGGGGCCCGAAGAGTCCGCCTCTCCTCCCGCAGGGAGGTGCCCTAAGTTCGAAAATCACCCCGCGGGGATGTGTTGTAAGTCGTCCGCAGTTGGTTGGTTGAAGCAGCGGTCAGTGTTCTGAAATTCTTCTCTTTTTTTTTTTTTTTTTTTTTTTTTTTTTTTAAATAGAAGGTAAGGTGTGTCAGCTCGCGCGGCAAAATAACTACTTAACTACCTATGGTAAACTTGATCCTAACCATTTTGTTGGAACTAAAACTAAATCTGAAGTGGTGCGGGAGTGTGTCAGCGAAATGGTTTATCTTGTAGGATGGATCCGATTGGTATCACACCTTCCACCGGTTCTGATCACGCCGTGTGGCCTCGCCACTCTTTGGTTAGCTGATCCCTGTAGCCATGATAGTGGTTAGCCATGATGTTGGGTTAGCCGTAACAGCGGCTGTGTGCACTACATAATAGTGATTTAAGATAGATGGAGCCACTTCTGGTGGGGCAATCCATGCCGAAATGCAATAAGATGACAATGTGCTTCACACTATTAGATTGGTATATAGACCAATGGTGGTCGGACAGCTGCATTATTGCCCCTCCTCAATCCAGGGCTCAGCCGATGGACGATAGAATAGCTGAAAGGCGGCAGTCGGTGTTCATAGATAGCATGACTGGAATGACATCCCTTGAATTGGTGGAACCAGTTGACTCACACTCGGTTATTACTTCGCAACTCGCTGACACATGCCCTTATCGGGCGCAAACTCACCCCCGCGACTATCTTAAATGGTAAGGTAATCTTAATTTTATTTTATTTTATTTGCATGCTTTAGAACAGTTTACAAAACCAATTGCACTAAAGCATTTCAATTTATTCTTAAAGTTCATGCTGGGGTTTCTTGAGCTCACTTCATGCACATAATATAAACTATAATATTACTCTTATTAATAGATAAGTTAAATAAATAATTAAAAATATTACCAACAGTAACATGCTTTAACCTAAAAGTAATAATAAATACAATAATATAATAAATAACAAATGAGAAATATAACCTACTCTGAAGATTCATAACAGTAACTTAATATTGTATAAATTAGTGACTGATCATTTCTAATAACCAAATGCAAATGTAAATACAATTTAACCTTAACAACATTTAAGCACGCATACATATACATATATATACATATACATAAATACATATGAAAAACAAAAACAAACTAATAAATAATAATACAGTAAAAATGGTGATCAACATACATCAGATAACAAGATTATTTTAGAACAAGGTATAAAAGTAAAAATAGTTATACATTTAATAAATTTAATAAACTCAACGCTGTTAGGCATTTTGATTTAAAAATGTTTGGAGGGTCAAAAAATATATCAATTTCCTGCTCACTAGAGATTAGTAAATTGTAAGCTCTCATGAACTGAAAAAGAGGGGAAAAAGCATGAGAGGCAGTGCGGCAGTATGGGAGAGTGAAAAGAAGTTTATTTCTACCTCGGAAGGTAGGCACATGGATAGACAGACCGGCCAAGCAAGCGGCATCATCCACCCCACCTCCGACCAGTCTGCACAGGAATACCAGACCCATGAGTGTTCTCCTCAGAGCCAGCTCCCGAAACCCAAACATCACTAGCAAATCACGATATGGAACCACATAAGTGTAAACATTAAAGCATTTGTAAAATAAAAACCTTAAAAATCGCTTTTGAACTCTTTCGAGTGCATCTCGGTAAGTTATGTGAAAAGGGTTCCAAATGACCGCTCCACTCTCCAACCTTGACCTGACCAAAGAGTAGTACAGGTTAACTATGGTTTGAATATTTCTAAAATTAACACTTTGTCTAAAAATCAATCCCATCATTTTACTACTTACAGCTATACATGACTCGACATGACGATTAAAAGACAATGTATTAGTCATATGAACTCCTAAATCTTTAATCTGATTCACTCTAGTTATTACAGTTCCATTTAGGAAATAGTCTGTTTCCATATAATCTTGAGCTCTTGTAAAAGTCATCAACTGACATTTTGTGACATTAAAAGACATTTTATTATTGATACTCCATTCTAAAACATTGTCTAAGTCTTGTTGCAAACTAATTGTATCCACAGGGCTCCTAATATGTTTAAATAATTTTAAATCGTCCGCAAATAGTAGGGCCTTTGACGATAAGATACAATCACTTAAATCATTAATTAAAATAGTGAACAAACAAGGCCCCAAATTCGAGCCCTGCGGCACACCGGACTGAACATTAAATGTAGTTGATGAAATTCCATTGTAAAAAACAAATTGTCTTCTATTCATAATGTATGATTTAAAGAAATACAACAGATTATTTGAAATTCCGTAAAAATGTAGCTTGTTTAACAAAATTGAATGGTCTACTTTGTCAAACGCCTTGGCCAGGTCAAGAAATAAAGCATCAGTTCGGGTCCCAGAATCCAGCCCCGAGGAAACATAATTAATGAAATTAAGTAAGTTTGTGTTGACTGATCTTCCGGGAATAAATCCGTGTTGACAATCAGAAACATATTTTTTAAAGTGACCAAATAAATGTTTATGTATAATCATCTCGAATATTTTAGCAGGTATCGATAAAACCGCCACTGGCCTATAGTTAATTATTTGATCTTTCTTACCATTTTTGAAAATAGGCGTCACTTTAGTAATTTTCCATTTTTCAGGAAATATATTTAATGTTAAACTTAAATTAAATAAAAATGTTAGGGGCTTAATTAATAATTCAGAACATCCTTTAAACAAGTACTGTGGGAGCAAATCAGGACCAGTGGTACGTTTTGATTTTAACTTTTTAATTGCATCCTGTACATCCCGACAGCAAAGGCGAGGCAGTGTGAGACAGGACATGCCGGCTCGACACGGCCCCTCCACCGTGCGCTCCACACTAGGCTCACTCATGTAGCGTTCATACACCGAGCTAAAGTACTCTGCAAATGCATTCGCCACCGCTGCTCCGCTATCATGTTTAACACCATTGTATTCCATAACATAACTTCGGTTTTTATCGGTCCTTCTATCTTTAATAAAATTCCAAAATTTACTACTATCTACATGTAAAATGTTTTCCATATTGTGCGTATAATTTCTATATGCTGTATTTATTTCATTTTTTACTAAAGTTCGTTGTGTTTTAAATAAGTTATAAATTTGTATAGCACCAGATTTTTTCCACAGTTTTCTCAGTTTTCCTTTAAGTTTCAAATTAGATATTATTGAGGGTGTAAACCAGAAAGGGTATTTAGATTTTTTATTTTTCCTCAAAGGACAAGATTGGTCAAGGATTCTATAAATTTGGCTGTAGAAATAATCGACAGCTTGATCAATATTTGAAATGTTGTATAAATTTGCCCAGTCAATCGCAGATAATTCTTGATATATTTGGAGGAAGTTTGCTCTACGGTAACTATATCCAGCTGGCTGAGTTGACCTTGACCTACAAGATAACGGAGCAGCGACCACAACACTCACCTCCAGGGCTGGGTGATAAGGGTCTTCCCCCACCAACCTCTCCTCACTTCTCGATACCGCCGCTTCATCTATATCGGAAATTATTAAATCCAAAGTCTTATTTTGAAAGTTTCGAATGTCGTTTTTCAAATTAAAATTATGCAGATTTAAAAATACAGATAATTCTTTACACAGCTTATCGCCGTCATTTAAGTTGTAATTTTGGCCAAAAACTGATAAATTAAAATCACCTAAAATCAGGGTTTGACAATTAGTTGACAGTTTTAGCTGTATAAACAGGTCAAAAAACGTTTGGTAAATTCCCAGAGGTGACCTCGGCCTAAAATAAACCACACAAACGTAGATATTGTTGCCTTTATTGTTCGAAATTTTTACGCAAGCACATTCACACCCCGGGATTGTGTCATTAAAACTGTCCACCCTCGTGCAGATTAAATCGCTAGATACCGCCAACAAAACCCCTCCCCCTCCCTGCCTCTCAGTTACCACCAGATTTCTATCACATCTAAAGACATTGTAAAAATCAGGGAAAGGCTCAGAAGAATTTATAGTATGTTGCAAATTTGTTTCAGTTAAAGCTACAATGTCATAATTACATGACAATAAATTATTAAAGAATTCATTAGTTTTGGTTCTTAGTCCTCTCACATTTTGATAATAAACTAAGAGTTCAAAAATATTATGATTCATTCTAGTTTATTTTAACATTTATTTAAATATCCAATGCCCAATCTATGATATCTTAATATCCCTGAATACAGATTAATTATAACAGAATATATTCTTATGGCCGTATTGTTTACACAAACAAATGCATCAGCAACAAATATATAAATAATAATAAGTGCATAGGCAACAAGTACATAAATAATAACAAATACATCTGCAACATATACATAGATAATAACACATGCATCTGCAACAAGTACATAAATAAAAATAAATTCATCAGCAATAAGTATATCAATATAACACATGCGTTGACAACAAGTACATAAATAATAACACATGCATCCGTAACGATTATCTAAATAATAGCAAATGCACATCGGCAACAAGTACATAAATAATAACGACGAGTATATAAATAATAGCAATTGCACCGGAAACAAGTATATACCTAAATAATAACACATGCATTGGCAACAAGTATATAAATAATAACATATGTATCGGCAACAAGTATCCAAATAATTAACAAATGCATGGGCAACAACTAACATAAATAATAACAAATGCATCGGCAACAAATATATAAATAATTAACAAATGCATCGGCAACAACTAACATAAATAATAACAAATTGTTCGCTAATTTGAAAGAAAAGGAATTGACTTAATTAAACTAGTTATGGTTGACTAAAGAATCGTTAATTACTGCAAAATACTTATGTAATAAAGGTTAAAAATAAATAAAATATAATAATATAAAAGAAAATTAAATCTGAAAGCTTTATCTTAAATACAATAATTAAAATCAGTAAACCTAGTCCTATTGTTTGACACACGTTACGCTTCCCTTCAATCTTTGCTTGTTAAATATATTGGTAAATAAATGCTGGAGAGAAACACTGCCTAGTCTGTACGTACGTCGGTCGTTAGTAAACGCGATGGGAGAACTGTCGGTGAGAAAAGGTAAACATTAAGTCGGTCTGTATGTAAGGTTGTTAATGTATAGAAACATCGCAGGTAACTTGGGTAATGGACCCCTATTTAAGCTGTTGACAAGTGGAGGTGGGGGTAGGATATTAATTATTAAATTAATTACTAAAGGTGATTATCAATTTTTAAATGAGGTTGTGTTAAAATTAACGTAACCTAATAGATTGTGGCTTGGGCCAATTCCCCATTGTCGTGTATTGTTGTAGCGTCTGTCTGTCTATTGTCCTCGGTCTCGCAGCCGACCCGATTTAACAATGGAATGCGATAAGCCCGTCCCTTCGTCGACGTCTTCCGCTTTGTCGCTTCCAAGAATAATTGTTTGAGCTAGGTGCAGTCTATTCATATATTGACCGCGCTCGCTAATAATACTAGGTTTTAATCTTACAGCTACATTAAATTATATGCCAACACCTCGAATAGACATATGCAATACAATATTCAACACTAGAAAATTCAATTCTTATAACTAACTGGTTCATTTTCAATTCTGACATGTTTGTCCTGCTCCTAATGATTGTCTCTAATACATCGCGCTAAATACCCTATTTCATCCACTTAACTTTATTATAATACTTAATTTAATCTGCCCGTATCCCTAGCTCATTGTTGGCATCCCTAAGTACTAAATAGATAAGAAAAGAGATAGAAAGGACAGAGATAGTCATGTGTAAGTGTGGTGACGTACGCTGTGCTATTATGTGTGAGTGACGTGTGCGTGTGTGTGTGTGTTACACTGCGACTATCCTGAAGCGTGTCGACTCACCTCATGATGGCTTATCCGCCAGCTGTGCGCCGGGCAAGCAGCATAAACAAAAGTGAATTACGAAAAAAAAAACACAAAATTTCTCACAACTTTTGTTTATACTGGAATTAAGGAACTTATGAAATGATTTCTCTAACCTAATTTATAAAAAAATTAAAACTTGCCACGGTCACAGCGGCTTAGCAGCGTTCTCCCTAATGACGATGTAGAAAACTGTTACGTAAGTGAATGTTCCGGAAATGATCCGGTTCGGAGGAGCACTAAAAATGTTGGGTAAGAGAGAGATCCGTTCCGGAGTACCAAAAAATGTTCGGGAATGTGAGTGCGAACCAAAAATGTTCAGTAAATGAGTGAATGAGTGATCCGAAACTGTTCAAAGAGAGAGTGAGTAGAGAACGTTAATAAGTACGGAGGACCACTGCTCTTCTGGAGCAGACGTGAGAATCTAGTAAATAGGGAAGTGCTACACTGAATAAAAAGAGTTAACTCACCACAGAGCTTAGGTGCACACTTGTCCAGCAGGAGTAGTTGGAGACACTTATGGTAATCCAGTCCACCTTCCTTGATCACAGTCCTAGAGCACTGAAGAGTAGTCGCGGAAGTACGGACGCTTCGAAAGTCCAGGTGACCGATCACGTACCGCACAAACGAAGTTCTTGAAGGTCTGGATGAGAAGCACTAAGTTAAAATTTAAAGCACACAAACTAATTGTCGATTGGGAAAATAGAACACGCGAGAGAGGTGCGTAAGCGTTGAGAGTACCGTGTTGCCGAGAGTCTACGTGAGGTCTAGGTGAGAGAGAGACCACGCGAGCGAGGTGTGTTTGCACATTGAGACTGCCGTGAGATCTGGGGCGAAAACGACGCCTCGCAACGCATCAGGCGAGAGTAATTCTAGTCCACCAATAAGAACTCGAGTTACGGGGTGGCGTGATGCCTATTCTGAGGACAGATAACCCTCTCTCTCTCTTGGTTTCTGTGAGAATGTGAAATACCAAACTTCCATTCTTACAACTGTAGAATTTATGAACTATATACAATTATCTTATTACCTAACATACCGGCCACCTTGAAGTTATAAACTTCAACGTAGAGAGAAAATGAAAAAATTACACACAACATATAAAGGGTGATGAGTTACATGACAAAGAGCTTATTATTAAGTTATACTAAATTCTTAAAAGTTAAGAGTCCACTTAGTTTAGTGGCAGAGGAAAGACCTTGATTGCAGGTCGAGTGTAAGTCCCTGAAGGCGTCTTGATGGTGACCACTCGCACGGTGCCATCAGGTCCAGGGTGAACGTCAGTGATACGTCCAAGAGGCCAGGTAAGAGGTGGTGTCGGGGATTGCACCAAGACGAGATCTCCAATTTTGAGGTTCTCCTGGGGAGTGCTCCATTTGGAACGTTGTTGTAGAGAGTGGAGGTATTCCAATTGCCAACGATGCCAGATGCGTTGGTGAAAGGCCTGGACTAATTGCCAATGGCGAAGTCGATTGGTAGGAACATCAGAGAGATCGGGTTCTGGTAGGGCAGCCAGAGGAGCACCAATCAAGAAGTGACCAGGTGTTAAAACTGAGATTTCAGAAGGGTCTGAGCTGAGAGCAGTAAGTGGTCGAGAATTTAGCATTGCCTCTACTTGAATTGATAGAGTCTGAAATTGTGGTAAGGTAAGCACGGTTTCATTGATCACCCGTTTGAGATGATATTTTGCACTTTTAACTGCACTTTCCCACAGCCCGCCCTGATGAGGTGCAGCTGGTGGGTTAAAATGGAACGTAATTCCTCGGGAGGAGGTAAAATGAACAATCTTGTCCTGTGCAACAGATGAGAGAGTTGATTCACGAATCACCTTTTGTAGTACTGAGTCTGCACCTACGAAGTTAGTTCCGCAATCTGAGTAGATGTTTGAGCACAGACCACGTCGAGACACAAAACGTGTGAGAGAGGCAATAAAACCTTCTGTAGTGAGATCAGTCACCACTTCTATATGAACGGCTTTAGTAACCATGCATATAAAAATGCACAAGTAGACCTTAATGTGTCGCAGGCTCCTGAGATTGTGAATCTTGACAGTGAAAGGTCCGGCATAATCCACACCTGTTGATGAGAACGGTCGAGCTGGATTAACACGGTGTGCGGGTAAGTCACCCATAAGAGGAGTTTTGTTTTTTGGCTTATTTTTAAAGCACACGAGACACTGGAAAATACGTGAACGTATGATACTTCTAGCACATAATATCCACACCTTGCGTGTTAGTAGTGCTTGTGTCAATTGAGGTCCAGAATGGAGATGGATGCGATGATAAAAGTCTATTAACAACTTTACAACATGATGCCGTTTGGGAAGTACAATGGGATGACGAGTGTCATATGAGAGGTTACATTGTGCCAGTCTACCACCGACACGTATAAGACCATCAGGATCCAGATAAGGATTCAATTTACGCAGGTGAGTGGAGCACGCAGAGTCTTTCTTCAGTGATTTAATGTCCTCACTAAATGCTGAACGTTGTACGAGTTTGAAAGTAACTACTTCAGCGTCATTCAGTTCACTGATGCGTAAATGACCAGAGATTTCTTTCTTTGATCGGCACAAGTTAACAAAACGTAACACGTACGCTAATACCCTTATGAGTTTTGTCCATGAGGAATATTTAGAAAGTATTTCCCACTCTGTGGGACCAGTTATAGTGAGCACACTAAGAGGTGTAGTCTTGATTTCATCCGCAGATTGGAGTTCTATTGGTGTGAAGTTAGGAGTCGGCCAGTGAGGCTTAGATAGACTTAACCATGAGGGGCCATGCCACCACAGTGGGTGGGTGACGAGTTGAGATGCAAGAACACCTCGGGAAGCACAATCGGCTGGATTGTCTGTACCTTTAATGTGTCGCCAATGATGACCAGGAATAATTTCTTGAATTTGAGCGACACGATTTGCTACAAAAGTTTTCAATCGGTAGGTAGGTGTTTGTAGCCACGTGAGCACTACCGAAGAGTCACACCAAATTGTCAGTTCATTAATCTTGAGATGAGAAAACTGTCTAAGGCAATAATCAATTAGCTTAGACAAAAGATGAGCTCCACAAAGTTCTAAACGAGGCAGGGTCACCCGTTTCAGAGGGGCCACACGAGTTTTTGACAAAATTTGTCTCACAGTCACTTCTCCGCTAGAATATTCACAACGGAAATACACTATTGCGGCATAAACACATTCTGAGGCATCAGAAAAGCCGTGTAATTCAATTACATTAGAGTGGGCTAACGGAAAAGCTCGAGGCATCTTGAGTTGAGAGAGGTAACGACTAGTGTCATTAATGAATAATTACCATTTATCGGCGAGATCAGTGGGGAGAGCATCGTCCCACTTTAGGCCTTGAGCCCATAGGAGCTGCATATAGCATTTAGCTACCATGATTAATGGAGCTAGAAAACCGCAGGGATCGTACAATCTTGCAATGAGGCTTACTGTCCGCGCAGAAATTATGGATACTCGAGTTCACGATACCATATCTCCGAAACGGTCCGTTCGATTTTAACGAAAGACCTATCAAATTAAAGGAAATATTGTCAATTTTTATACTACGAAGTTTCGATTTTTTACGTAGCTTTTTATAATTTATAAGACGGAAAAAGTGGAAAATATCGGCATTTTTCACAATCTTTTTGGAAATCTCAACTTAGGGCAATTATTACAAAATATCTATTAAACGTATCAGCTTCAAATTTTGATAGCTTATATGAAGGTTACTTACAAACACTTTTGTAGAGTTTCATAATTTTAACGTTATTATTTTTTATGTTCTTGTAAATTTTGTAAACCTTTGTTAACTTTGTTATCTTGGGTTTAAAATTCCCGCTCAAAACAGTGTTTTGACTATCAATTGATTGTATGAACGAAAAATATAGTGTCTACAGAATATGATGTAATAGTGATTTGTGATGAATTTATATTTGTTAACCGTTTTTATTCCCGCGCGAGGGGCTGGTACGCAGGGAAACGCACCGGGGATGGCTCGGGTTCTCCCACAAAACGAGTGCGATGTTGCCGGAATGCTATAGAACGGGTTGGTGACTCAGACCAACCTTCCCTTAAACTAGCAAACTTCACCCTGTCATTAACCTCTGTGTGCACCGAACGGCAACATCGCACTCGTTTTGTGGGAGAACCCGAGCCATCCCCGGCGCGTTTCCCTGCGTACCAGCCCCTCGCGCGGGAATAAAAACGTTTAACAAATATAAATTCATCACAAATCACTATTACATCATATTCTGTAGACACTATATTTTTCGTTCATATAATCAATTGATAGTCAAAACACTGTTTTGAGCGGGAATTTTAAACCCAAGATAACAAAGTTAACAAAGGTTTACAAAATTTACAAGAACATAAAAAATAATAACGTTAAAATTATGAAACTCTACAAAAGTGTTTGTAAGTAACCTTCATATAAGCTATCAAAATTTGAAGCTGATACGTTTAATAGATATTTTGTAATAATTGCCCTAATTTGAGATTTCCAAAAAGATTGTGAAAAATGCCGATATTTTCCACTTTTTCCGTCTTATAAATTATAAAAAGCTACGTAAAAAATCGAAACTTCGTAGTATAAAAATTGACAATATTTCCTTTAATTTGATAGGTCTTTCGTTAAAATCGAACGGACCGTTTCGGAGATATGGTATCGTGAACTCAAGTATCCATAATTTCTGCGCGGACAGTAATACAGTGCGTTTGGTTAATTTGTCTGTTTGATATTGGAAAGCATAGCGAAAACAATCTTCCTCAGGGGACCAGTGCATACCCAGGATGGAGAACTGATGAAGTTGTGCTTCTTGCAAGAAACTAGGAGTCTCTAGATGTTCCGAAGGAAACCTGTCGAGGAGCTGGTTGGAGTTGGACGCCCACTTCCGAAGTTCGAAGCCGCCACGACCTAGGAGTTGGATGAGCTGGTCTTGAAGTTCAAGAGCCGCCTCCACAGAGTCTGCACCAGTGACAATATCATCCACGTAGGTATGATGACGTAGTGAGTTAGCTGCTTGAGGAAAGTCAGCACCTTCATCCTCCGCAAGTTGAGTCAGAGTTTTAATTGCTAAGTATGGAGAGCTGTTCATCCCGTAGGTGACAGTGGTGAGTTTGAATGTGGATATTTTTGCGGAAGGGTCATCACGCCATAAAATGAGTTGAAAATGTTGATCGTCAGGATGGATTTTTATTTGACGAAACATCTGGCGTATGTCACATGAAAACACTATTTTATGAGACCGGAAGTTCAAAATAATGTCACAAATATCAGTCTGTAACTTTCTACCGGTGAAAAGAATATCATTGAGAGAGTAACCAGAACTGGTGTTGCTACTGGCGTCAAACACAGTCCTAAGTTTTGTTGTACTGCTAGAGTCTTTCAATACACCATGATGAGGGAGATAATAGTGAGGGATGTCATCAACATGGTCTATTTCGATCATGTGACCGAGAGCTCGATATTCTGAGATGAAAGAGCGGTAAAGCTGAGCAAACTGAGGTTGTGCGTTAAATTTTTGTTCAAGAGACAGTAAACGCTTTTCAGCAGTACCTCGAGAGAGGCCAAGAGCAGAGGGTTCCGTTCTGAACGGAAGTCGCACAACATAGCGACCAGTTGAGTCACGAGTGTGAGTCTTCACAAAGTATTCGTCACAAGCGATCTCTTCTTGTGATTTAACACTGATGGGTGGTGCTTCTTCTTGTTGCCAGAATCGTTGTAAAGATGAGTGCAAGAGATCATCACTAGTAGACAGAGGAGATATTGAGAAGTTGACCGCAGCATCCGTAGTCGAAGCACAAGGAGCTTGACCCATGAGTATGTAGCCGAAGTGTGTGCCTATCACATGAGGCATGTGAGGCCCAAGCGAATAATTCTCTTGAGTGAGAATTAGAGGTAATAGAGAGCTACCTATTAATACATCAATGCCACCAGGTAAGTGGAAGGAAGGGTCAGCGAGTGTATAAGGCTTGACCTTGTCCCACACGTCAGAAGCGATACGAGAGCGTGGTAAATCCACGGAGATTTTATCTAAAATGTGAAACTGATGTTTGTTGGCCAATGTGTGGCCAGAGAGCGTTTCCAAATTTAGATACATTGCTCCCTTTGTAGAGGAGGGGTTTTGAGCGAGTCCAGATATTTTTAAATTTGAAGCATGTCGCTTGTCGTTCAAGATATTAGCGGCACGTTCAGAGAGGAGTTCACACATAGAGCCCGTGTCAAGTAATGCTCTAAAAACATGAGAAATGCCTTGAGAGGTGGTTAGCTTAACACGTTCGCTGCGGGTCGCGCCGTGCGGCGCGACCTCGAACTAGCCGGGGCTCTGAACACGCCGTGCGGCGCTGTCTGTCCCTAGCAACTAAATTCAGTCTGCCGTGAAGCAGTGTTTGCGTATGGTCACAGTTGTGTTGTCCGTGTTTTCGGTATGGATCGAGCTGTTTCGTGGTGGTTTTCGTTTCTTGATATCTCTTCTGGTTTCTGACATACATGCTAGTTATTTTGTGGTTTATATACATATTATTTATTGTTGTTTATGAATAGTTTACAGTGTTATTTTGATTAAAATATGGCTTCTACATCCCGTAAACGTCCCCAGCGTCATGTGAGTGATTCTAGTGACTCTGATACTTCCGTCTCATGTAATGAGGAAAATGGTAATACGGACAATGAAACATTTTCGACTGATTCGGAGGACGATTGTGATTATGATATTACACCTCCTGTTTGGTCAATTCATACATCTGGATTGAAACAAATACAGTTTGTGAGGGAAGAAAAATTTCTAATTCCATTACCAGGTACAGGCAAGCCTATTGATTTTTTCAATGTTTTATTGGATGAAAATATTTTGTCTATTATTGTAGAACATACTAACCGTAATGCTGTAGATGTGTTTACAAATAACTCTAAACTGACTCCCAAATCTAGGATTACTAAATGGAAAGACATTACCGTCAATGAACTAAGAACATTTATAGGCCTATTTATTCACACTGGAAGTATAAAGCTCAATCGTTTGAATGACTATTGGAAGTCACATTGGCTTTATTCTCTCACTTGTTTTTCCAGATACATGTCACGTGACAGATTTTTGAACATTTTACGTTGCCTACACTTCAAAGATCCTAATGCCCAATATGCTAACGAGAGAATTGCAAAAATTCAACAATTTGTTGATTACTTCAATGCAAAAATGGAGAATACATATTACCCTCAGAGAGAACTGTCACTTGACGAGTCCATGGTTCTATGGCGTGGTAGGCTTCTTTTCAGACAGTATCTGAAGGGAAAAAAGCATAAATACGGAATCAAATTGTACACATTGAGTGACCCCCATGGATTGATTTTGAAATTTATTGTTTATTGTGGTGTCTTGGATGATCTTGGAGGGAAAGGCCATGCAGCGAATGTTGTCCTGAAGCTTATGGAAAATAAACTGGGGGTTGGACATAGTCTTTACATGGACAACTACTACAACTCATTTGATCTTACTGCAAAGTTGTTAGCCAGAGATACGTATTGTACAGGCACATTACGTAATGATCGAAAACATAATCCTAAAGATGTTGTGGCTGCAGTATTGAAAAAAGGCGAAACTATTGCCAGATACGCCGAAGGTGTTTGTATCGGTAAATGGAGGGACAAACGCGTTGTTACATACATTTCCTCTGAGTATGAAAATGAAATAGTACAGTCCATAAACAAGAGGAATGTAATGCGTGAAAAGCCTCTTCCGATTGTAAAGTATAACGGCTTTATGAAGGGAGTTGACAGAGGCGATATGATGATGGCTTATTATCCAGTGGAACGTAAAACCCTTCGCTGGTATAAGAAGATCGCCATGCATATCATTCATATGCTACTACTAAATTCACACCTGCTATACAACACTTATAATACCAATACTGGGAAACACAAAATATCGTTTTATAATTTCCGAATGAGTGTCTTGGAGGAACTGTTGCCCAAACCAGCTGAGCCGCTATTAGCTTTGCCGTTGCGTGGCACGGATCACACCCTCACTACTCTTGGACCACGCCCTGGGAAACCCAACTGGTCACAAAGAAAGGATTGCCGACAATGTCGAGCAAATGGAATTAGGAAACAAACAAAATATGTCTGTGAGGCATGCCCAGGTTCTCCAGCCCTCTGCCCTGGTGCATGTTTTGACACATTTCACAAGAACTAAATGAAGGCCCTTGTGCACTTGTATATATTTGTAAATATATATTTTTTTAACCAATTATTTATTTATTCAAAGTATTACGCCATAGACTTATTAGAACGCATATTAGTGACGATAAAGTGGACAAATAGTAGATTGAAGACCCAATGGACAGTCACGAGAGGGCGCCATGGCCTGACCACGCCGTGCGGCGTGCTACTTTCAAGATGGCTGAAACTCATTATCCTGGGGTTTATAAACTGAAAACAACACTAAACACTGGTTTTGACACCTCAAGGTATGTTATTATTTAATAAAAATATTCAGGGTGGTGGGTAGGTTTACCATGTATATTCAGCAGTGAACGTGTTAATTAGAGCTGTACCGAGTAACACCGTATAATTAGATGAAGAGAGAGAGTTAGAGCTATTTTGGGCAGAGCAATTTAATACATCAGCAGAAGAGACAAAAAGAGATGAAGTTGTAGCTGTATCCCTTGAAGTAACATTATGTTGATCTTGAGGTCGAGAGGACGTATGACTATCTCGAGAGGGTTGACTAGAGAGCTTAACATCAAAATGTAACATTGTATGATGTCTCTTGTCACATGTGCGACACGTTGATTTAGACTGGCAATCTTTCGAGCTGTGATTACCAAGGCATGAGAAACAACGTTGGTGTTTTTTTACTAACTCGTATCTTTCATGAGGTGAGTTCTTTTTAAATGTATCACAAGCATATATTTTGTGACCTGTTTTATTACAAGCAAAACATTGCCAAGCGTTGTGTTTATTAGTTCCCGACTGTGACTGAGAACTGGTTTGTGTTGTGATCATAGAGACGCCACTGTGTGAAGAATTCACCCTTTTTACCAAAGCGTATTTTTGTTGAGTTTGTAACCGTGATGAGATATTTTTGTTCACAAAAGGAGGGTTGTGTATATTAGCGTCTTCAGTTTGCGAGCACTCAATGTTCAAATATTTTATTATTTCTTCCACACTAGGTAAAGAGTGAGGACTAAAGTCTTCATTCGCATTAGATCGAAAACTTTCAAGTTTTTTACAGAGCTCATTGTCAAGTTTGCGCAATAATAATGCAGCTAAAAGTGGGTTATTTTGAGTTACATCGCATCCTAATGCTTTCAAGTCTTGTGAATGTTCAGTAAAAATGTTCACGAATTGACGAAGTCCCTTCAAAGATGTAGCACTAACAGCAGGTAAATCTAAGAGTTGATTGAGGTGTAGAGATTGCAACCTGCGAGTATTGTGATATCTATCTCGTAGTAGATTATAGGCCACGAGATAATTAGGTGCGGAGAGAGTTAAACTTTTTACTAATGTTAAAGCATCACCTTGTAACACACTGAGTAAGTATTGGAACTTAGCCACACTGGAAAGGCTTGCATTACGATGAATCGTCGTATCAAACAGATTAATAAAACTTGTCCACGTTAATGGGTCACCAGAGAACTTTTGCAGGTCTATTTTTGGTAACCTGACTAGAGAGGATCCAGAATGTGAAACAGTACTGCTATCACTCAGTGAGCTAGGTGTTTTTGGTTCGACAGGAGGAGCAAGCACCTCAATGATTGCTGTCAAATACGCAAAGAGAGTTTCAACTTCATCTTGGTCGGAAGATAAAGTTTCATCTGACACACCATCGTCAGAATCAAGAGCTAAAACCCGTTGAAGGTTATTATCAAAATCAGCCTTTTTCTTTTTTATTTCATTAGAGAAGGCGTTTAGCTGTTTAACTTGTACAGAGGTTAGAGATTCAGTTTGAGTAGAGAATTCTTCTAAAATATCCTTCAATTTATTAAAACGCACTTTGAGAAGAGCAGTTACACGTGAGTAGATGGAACTGTTAAATTCACCCGTTTTGGGAGGCATGGTGAGATAATTAAACGATAGTTAATTACAAGAGACAACAATACAGTGATATGAATCAAAACATAAATTCATAAACATAAATTTTTTGGCATAAACAAGCTAATTATTTTGGACAGACTGAGATATGAGATAATTAATCAACTAAAAAATAATATACAAACTCAACTTTCATTAACACAGTTTAAAAGGGAGTGACACAAAACAATTTATGAGGTTTTCAAAAAACAATATTTTTCAAAGAGTAATTTTCCTTTACAAATTACAGTAATTAATAACATGAATGACAAAGGAATAATAAAAACATTAAAAGAGAATAAGTAAAACTAAATCTAAAAAAAATACCTTTTGTTAATGTAGTCAAACGTTTAAGTTATGTGGCAAACTTCAATTCAACAGAAACATTTTGTTTTAGTACATATCTAACATATAATTTTTTAGTGCAACCTATGACCTGTTGAATTTAACAATATTAAACAAAAATGCTCAACGAAAATTGACAAAATGATAATCACTAATCAATAATAACTGACAATAATAATCCATTCAAAGAAATCAAAGTAGAAACAACAACCTGATGTGTATAACATGAAATACATTAACAATTACTTGATTGATAAAAATCAATTATTACAATTGAACTAATTAAAATATGAATAAATACCTTTGTGATAATTAATGACAATTACAAAGCCTACTATTTGACTGTTAATGCTGGACACTCAATGTTACTTCTATGTCCAAATTGCTATTAAAATAGAGTGAATAATTATTCTAATACAGTCATACAAAACATACAGAACACTCTACTGTATTAGTGCAACAAAGTAAAAGCGAAAATAATATAATTCATACAAAGTAAATCAATACAAGTCAAGAATGTAAACAAACAACAATGTTTATTTGACAGTTGTTGACATTTCAACCTTAGAGAGAGAGAGAGAGAGTCACTGGAATTTCCGTCGTTATTGTTCGCCTCGCACTGCTATATCTAGTCCGAGGGGTGAAAACAGGTTTTAGATACTTGAACTGTACATCACAACACTTAACTCTGCCAAATTGTTTCCTTGGTAGAAAATGATGATTGATTGTAAGAGAAACAATTGAGTCGAGAAAAAGAAAAAAATGTTTCTTTTGTTTTAAAAATTAGCAATTCAATTGAGAGAGATAATAGTGGTTCAATTAATATCTTTTTTGATTAGAGTTTTTGTTGTAATTAACACAATTAATTAAATACAAATAAATGGCTGTTGTCCACGGATGATACAATTTATCCGTCCCGGAGCTGACCAAAAATGTTACGTAAGTGAATGTTCCGGAAATGATCCGGTTCGGAGGAGCACTAAAAATGTTGGGTAAGAGAGAGATCCGTCCCGGAGTACCAAAAATGTTCGGGAATGTGAGTGCGAACCAAAAATGTTCAGTAAATGAGTGAATGAGTGATCCGAAACTGTTCAAAGAGAGAGTGAGTAGAGAACGTTAATAAGTACGGAGGACCACTGCTCTTCTGGAGCAGACGTGAGAATCTAGTAAATAGGGAAGTGCTACACTGAATAAAAAGAGTTAACTCACCACAGAGCTTAGGTGCACACTTGTCCAGCAGGAGTAGTTGGAGACACTTATGGTAATCCAGTCCACCTTCCTTGATCACAGTCCTAGAGCACTGAAGAGTAGTCGCGGAAGTACGGACGCTTCAAAAGTCCAGGTGACCGATCACGTACCGCACAAACGAAGTTCTTGAAGGTCTGGATGAGAAGCACTAAGTTAAAATTTAAAGCACACAAACTAATTGTCGATTGGGAAAATAGAACACGCGAGAGAGGTGCGTAAGCGTTGAGAGTACCGTGTTGCCGAGAGTCTACGTGAGGTCTAGGTGAGAGAGAGACCACGCGAGCGAGGTGTGTTTGCACATTGAGACTGCCGTGAGATCTGGGGCGAAAACGACGCCTCGCAACGCATCAGGCGAGAGTAATTCTAGTCCACCAATAAGAACTCGAGTTACGGGGTGGCGTGATGCCTATTCTGAGGACAGATAACCCTCTCTCTCTCTTGGTTTCTGTGAGAATGTGAAATACCAAACTTCCATTCTTACAACTGTAGAATTTATGAACTATATACAATTATCTTATTACCTAACAAAAACGGTAAAAAAAGGTGTGGCGGCGCCTCACGTCAACAGGACGTCGGGCAATCTGTAGGGGAGTCCTCGTAAAGAAACCCCTTAGACTCAAACGCCCGACCCCGTGGTAACTAGAGGTGTCGTCCGGAAGAAAACTTAAACGCGGGAAGACGTGTAGATAGAATGAAGTAAAGGAAAGGAAAATGGAACTTAAGAACTACACTAACCTAGGCTAGGGACCGTCGCATAGCACTCACCCGGCCATATTAAAACTGGGGCTGAAAAAAACGTTTTAATTGAGAAACGTGAGCCGACGTAACAAAGTTCCCCGTTGACGGCTTTACTAACTGCACAGTGACCGGTGTGGTGAATCGGGCTATCACGCACGGGTTGGACCATTGTGGCATGAGTTTGTAATTCACGCTATCGGCCGCTTTGGACTGGGGATGTAGTCTATACATAACCCAATCACCCGGTTTGAAGTTATGGGGCTTCTTGTCCCTGTTGTAGTACGCCTCGCGCGACGCAGAACATCTAACGCTTGCCTCCAGCGCTGTTCCGTTGGAATCCGCGGGGCCGAGGGCACTAGCTCGTCGAGCCTCCACGCTAACTGAAGCGGGTGTTTAATTTCCCTACCCAGAAACAAGCTAGCAGGCGTTGCGCCTGTGCTGTCATGCTGGGCGGAATTGAAGAAATTTACTACTAATTGAAGGAAAACTGAACCACTAAAGGTAGGTCAGCCAGAAAAAACCCTATTATTTACAAAATACCTAAAAAAAATTTTCCCATTAAAAATTAACTGTTCCATTAATTAATTAAATTAAATTTATTGTCTAATGTCCATTAATTAATAATAAAATTACAAATACAATTTCTATTTTCTTGTTTTTAAGTGCCTCAATGCGATATTTATTTAAAAGTCATTGTTTTAATGTTAGCGAGTATTATACGTTAGTGTGTTTGTGCCATGAATAAGTTCTGCTGAATGAGGTCCACTAAAGCACAGTTCCCTCTGTCATTCAAATGTATGCCATCTTGTCTATGGTTTCTATGATACACGGCGTGAAAAAAAACCCCTTTGGTTTATTGGATGTGTTAAAATAACAGTTGTGCTGGGGTTGGACAAGGTATGCAAAAAGGTGTTGAATTTAATCAACTTACTCAAAATATTTGGTTCGGTCTGGGCTCTCGGAAAAATGGGCAGGCCTAAAATTAGCAAATGAATCCCCGGATATTGTTTTCTAATTAGCCTCAATAATGAAACGTACTGGTCTTTAATACATGACAATAGCAAACTGGAGAATATGTCATTAGTCCCCATCCAAATAATTAAGGATTGTTGGGGGTGTAACAAACGATTTCTTTTTAACACTTTTTTCAAATTGTGAATGGTGGCGCCCGGAATAGCCACTCTGTACGTCATATTGATGGGGTGCTGGTTACGTTGCATGTAAAATTGTAAACGTTTGGTGAGCGAGTCACCAATAATTTGGACACCGCGGTCGTTGTTCATTTCTCCTTTCAATTTAAAATAATTCCGTAGGGTAGGGGAGTATTGTAGGCCTATTGGTGTAGCTAGACACAGCTGGGTGTCTTGCAGTGGATAAAACCGGTTTCTTCTATGTGGATCGATAATGCTCAAGTGTAACTGGAATACCGTTGACCTGCTAATAACTTGCTGGGGTGACATTTAATACTAAATGAAAAGGAAATACGCTAAACTTAACTTAATATGAGCTGTAAAGAAATATTAATCCATCGTTAACTGCCTCTCCACTCAGGTTACTCCGAGATTTCCCAAGCGAAATTTTATTTTCAGTCTTATTAAATCCTCTAATAGTTACTCTTTTTTTTTTTACATTTGTTTTTACATATTTTTTTTACATTTTTAAATTAATTTTATATATTTTTTTTTTAAAGTTTTTTTTTCATTTTTAATAGATTTTTTACTTATTCATTTTGGAAAAGAGGACCACACTATTACTAACTTCGCTTGGAAAATAATTGGCGTGAAATCTCCTAGACAGACCCAAGCTTTGAGAGTACTTGTCACAGAATTCGTTATCACAAGGTGTAATTAAAAATAAATTGCAGCATACATCTTAAATAAAATTAAACTATTACTAAACTACTTAAATGAAATGAATGTAGAGGGCCGTCCAGAAGACTATTGGCTTTCGCATTTGTACTAATGGCTAAAGTGGAATTCCCCTGCAAACTCTGGTAAATAATTTATATTGCTTCATTATATTCCCAATTAAGATATCTGACGTTATTTACATAAATCTGAATATTTTCAGTTT
>JAQJVL010003435.1:50000-61174 GCA_035578905.1 Stictocephala bisonia
AAAAATTTTTAAAAAAAATTTTAATTTAAAAAAATTTTTTTTTTTTTTTTTTTTTTTTTTTTAAAAAAAAAAAAACCCCCCGGAAAAATTTTTTTTTTTAAAAAATTTTAAAATTTTTTAAAAAAGGGGGAAAAAAAAAAAATTTTTTTTTGGGGGTTTTTTTTTCCAAAAAATTAAAAAAAAAAAATTTTTTTTTTTTCCCTTTTCCTTTTTTTTTTAGTTTTTTTTTGGGGTTTTTTTTCCCCGGATGCCCTTTTTTTTTGATTTTTTAAAAACAAACAAAAAAAAAAAAATTTTTAAAAAAAAGGGGGGGTTTTTTATTTTTTTTTAAAAAAAAAATTTTTTTTTTTTTTTTTTTAAAATTTTTTTAAAAAGAAAAAAAAAAATTTTAGGGCCTTTTTTTTTTTTTTTTCCCCCTTTTTTTAAGGGAAAACCCTTGGTTTTTTTTCCCCCCCTTTTTTTCAAGTTTTTCCCCCTTTTTTTTAATTTCAGATTAAATTTTAAACCCAAAAGGTTGGTTGGGGTTTTTTTAAAAAAAAATTTAAAACCCAAAAACCTTTTTTGGGGATTAAAAAAAGTATTTTTCACTATCACTATCGTCGCAACTGTCCGAATCTATAACGAACTCCCTAATGTGACTATCATTTAGATTTCTATTAATAATGTTACTAAATAATACTCTCATACAAATACTAGATATAAAACAACAAAGCATACGCTAGCGCAAGGTCAAAGTGTCTGCCGCCCTAGACGTTCCCGCCAATAGCTCATCCGAATACCACAGGCTGCACAATGGGGCAGCTGATACTACTAATCAGACAGCGCAAGAACCATCACTGATAATTCTCATAGGACCTCATAGATGGCAGGACACGCCTATAATAATTAAAATACAGACGTGACATTAGCGGCTATACTGGTAAGAGTAAAACTGGGTAATGTTAATGTAACGTCATTCCCTAAAATTGCACTCAAGATGGGCGGACGTCAATGTAACGTTGATACCTGGTAAATTGTGATTTATATTCGGAAACCTACTTGCTAATCAAAGAGTTAAATAACATTCTGAAAACATACCTCTGTGATTTTAGCATCTAGTTCCAGGACTGTGTGGCAGGCTGGGTTGTTGAGTAGCCTGCAAATGTTTGTACCATCCAGTAAATCCATCAGTCGTGATGCAAGTTGAGCTTTTAGATCTTTAATTAGGTATTTGTCTGCTGCATTAAGCAAATCATCTGCTTCATCAAATGACAAATTAGAAATAGTGTTGTATCCATAAACATATCTGAAAACAGACAATTATTATTGAACAAGCAATGTGGATTGCTTTTTTATAGTTAATACTTTTCCATATTTTTACTTGCCTGGTGGTATATCAGTAAATACTGATTACAAAACACAACATCTGAGTACCAAATTTAAAGGAGAGTTGAACCTAGGATGAAGATGGAACTAAAGTGATGTGTCCAGAGGGGAGGGAGAGAAGAGACGTTACTAATTAGTTAACGGTTCATGTGTTTAGATAATTAAATGTGCAATAACAGATATGGTTCTTAAAGACTCTGTAAATATTTAAAGGTTCTGAAAAAATAACATTAGGTATCATATTCAACCATATTTTCCGAAATGTGTGTAAATAATTAACACAGTAATTGACATATTAACTCCATTAATTTAGGCCAAAGCTACTTACCGGAGAAGATTTTTGAATGTTCTTGGTGAAATATCTTCCAAATAAATATTTCCTTTCTCTGCAAGCGGACTGTCCAGTAGTTCAGATCTTAAGACATTACTATGTGCGGCTAGCATTAATTTTACTGCGCCAATTTTTGTCTGGAACAATGAAATTATCAGAGGTAATTAAATCTGCTTTTATTTCTCCATATGCCAATTTGTTTAACTAACATAAAATTTAAATCAGTAGATTTTATCACTCTGCATTTCCAATAAATATCCACCACCACCTCATACAGGTCTTTGATATTCTTACCCCTGGAATGGAAAGCATTCGTACATTTTACGACGCGCCACAAATTGCCATAAATACGTCACTTTTGGGTTGACAGGCTTGTCCAGCTAGCCTATCCTCCCTCCACTATGCTCAAGGTCAATCTCCTATTGACTTGCCGTCTACTACACATTGTTTACCCAATATAAAGAGTGAGTTGTAGAATATATGAATGCTTACTATTAATATAATTTTTGTGCTACTTTTTTTAAATGCATTAACAAATACTTTTTTGACGTCTTTGCAAATATAATAAAATGGGACTTATAACAAATATTTTAAAGATATATTATTATCTTTAAGCTCTCGATTTTTATAGGAACTAAAGATACGGTAAAATTACAACATTTTCACTTTTAAAAACATTTTTTGTTGTGATGTTATATATCTGCAGGGCCGGAGTTCCCGGTAGGCCCGGGCCTATGGACGCAAGCTCCCAGAGGGCGCACTGCCAAGAAAAAAAAATTTTTAAAATAGGCGTATGTGATTGAGGTCACATAACCTAAATAGTATCGATGTTGCTGTTACGGCCCATTTGAGTATTATTGTAAACTTATTAACATGCCAACCGTCAGATTCACAAAGGAATATGGATTGTGAACGAGTTAAGATAGACTGATCCTTAGGAAGTATAAGTACGACAGGTAGCTGAGCAAGAAAGTACTGGTAGCATCACTCATTGCCAAAAATGTATAGTGCAGTCATATAGTAAGATTAAATTCCTCTGCAGTACTCTCGTATGAATCATACCTTTGCCTTCAAGGATACTTTCTTTTTTTTATTCACACAACCGAAATAAATTAAGAGTTATCGAGCACACTCAAAACAGGTGCTTATTGAACTATTTACAAGGATTACATAGTTAATAATTGGCGTCATCTGAAGAGGGGGTGGGGGGGCAGGGCAGTTGGGGATTGCTAAAGGCAGAGGGATTGCTAAAGGCTGAGGGATTGCTTAATTTTTGTGAATGTTGCAGAATTTTTTTTTACAAGAAAATCTGATTGACCTCTCGTACACCATAACTTGTGCACTCTTATAAATTTCAACGGCCGTTGAAAAAGGCTAGTTGAAAAAACAATCGTCAAACCTAAACAAGTTAATGAAAAGCACACAATAAGATGTATAACAGAAATTCCAACTGTCAACCCTTGTACATTATCATATTATATGGTATACTAGGGAGATATAGTAACATTATTTTACTTAAATATTATATAAAATATTTAAGTATTTGTAATATTAACTATTAAATAAACAGCAATCAAAATCTTTATAGAGAATGTATAAACCGCAGTCAACATGACAGAAAACTAAAAGTGGATACTTGCAGACTGCCTGCCGTCGTCATCAGTCAGCAGCCAGTGTATCAAAGGACAGTCACACACAGGCTGGTTTTTGCCGTCACGATGAATTTGCTGCTCAAAAAACTCCTGTTCCTTACACACAGTGTGGCAAAACTGCCACCACTGTCAGTATGACTCATGGACCTACAGCTAGTTTAGTGGCAATCCGAGAAAGTTGGTAGTCAGGCAGTATCATATACAAACTTTCTTCAGGGATTTGAATTTCTTTTTTAAAGTTTAGTTTAATAATTAGTGTCCTATGAATAGACAATACATTCTAGTTTTATGGCTTTCTAAATGCCTCGAAATTAAAAGGAAAAATTAGCATCTTTGGGTACATGAAATTAATGGGAGAAGGAAAGAATTTGGAGATTTCTTTCAACATTTGCAGTGCTGAAAAAAATGGATCTTTAAAAAAAATGTGAAATTTACACTTTAATAGACATAGGACATTTTATAACTGAAATACACCTTGAGGAACTGAATATGAAAAAGTAAGCCAGATTGTACATAAACTTTAATACTGAACATAATCCTTCAGTATTGCTTTTATTTCCAAGTTTTCCCTATCTTATTATCTAAAACAAGCCATGTCCGGACAAACTTAATTTTTTAGTGGGGTTTTCGACCAAGAGAAAATGATTGGTACTGGTCTCAACACTGGAAAAATTCTGATTTCTGCCCCAGAGGCTCCTATACTTCCTTTATTTCACATAGGCGAAATCAGCTGATTTGTTTATTCTATTAAATACTGGTAACTAAATCAAACAATTGCATAGAAGCATTCAGCTAAATAGTAAGCAAGTTATTTATCACTCATCAGCTGGAATTGTAATTACAGGAATTAGAGCAGTATTTTAGTGTTCGTTTTTGCCATTTAGCACATGTGACATCATGGGAGATGCATGTGATACCTACCGTGTTTTTTTCTACGTACCGTGGTTTTCGTGTGTGTTGTTATTAGTTACTTAGCAGTATAATGTTATTTATTTTGCATTTTGTAGAATATGCAAAATTAAAAACTGTTAACCCTTATAAAATCAGTGTCGTTTGTCGAACTAACGACCCACATGTTATAAACTTATATCAGAAAAACCAATATGGAACCATTATCAACTTCTAGCACAAAGTGGGGTTCAAAATATAGATATTTATTTCCTCAATGACATTATACCACTACATTTTGGAAGAGACTACATTTAAGAGTTCTGCCCCTCTCCCATTGTCGTCTGCTAAAGTAATGTAATTAGCTGGAAGACTAGGACCCTCTACATTATGTGGTTTTTGTGATTCTAAAGTTAAAATTTTAAGTGTATAATACATAAAAATGTCATTGGTAATGTTTTATTTCCAAATTAAGTGAATAGTTTTTTTTTGATTGGTTACGATTTATGTCAATGGATTAAGAAATAGTTATCTTACAATACCTTCTCATGATATCACATGATTTTCACTGAAGACATTTACATTTTGGTTTGAAATAATACTTAAAATGTTATAAAATATTAAATTTACAATATTAAAAAATTTAAATATTAACACTCAAAGAATTAATAATATAGTGATACACTCAACAAATTATAATTGATTGTCTTGAGGACTAATAAGAAGTTCAGCTGTAACTGTGAATGTTTTGACTAAAGTGGTTATTTCCTGTCTCTAACTGTCAACTGTCACTAACTCCCACTACTTTCATATATTGGCAGAGCAAATTAAACAATATCCACTTTGCAATCTCTGCTGAATACAATCTGCTTAGACCAGACATGACCTTGAGACACTAGCTGCAATGACTTGTTATCTTGGACAGCACTGACCTTGAGTCAAAACATAGTAATCATTGCTAACTCTTTATCTATGGGCCAAACAGACTTAGTAAATTTTTGTGTACTCTTCTCAAGAAGCAAATATATCTATGCAGCCTAAAATAAATTATATTTATCCTAGGTCTTACCAATGTTAATTGTTAGTTGAATCACTAATAATTAACAATTAAAATTACCATTCAATAACAATTAAAAAAGTTATTGAATATTTAATTTATTGAAAGCAAATAACATAAATAAATAAATAAATAAATGGTTTATTGCGTAGAACATAGTAAAAATATGCATTGCAATCGTCAAGTATTCATTATTGCTATTCGCTATTGTTTAGCCATTCATTCTTCCATCGAGATCCCTTTCAAACATACAAAACACATTAATACACGCATTCATCTCATAAACCCACTCAGTAGCTTAACCCAATAAATTTTGCTAGGTCTCCCAGTTGTGTGCCATAAATTCGTCTAAGCTGTAGAATGCCTCTGCAATCAGCTTTGCTTTTAGACGAGATTTAAACGCCTTCAGCGTGGGGGCACTTTTAATTGAGTTTGGCAATTTGTTGACAAATTTTACTCCTGCCTGTACAGGCAGTCGCTCATAAACTACCGTTCTGTGCCTCCCAGAACGGTAGTCGCCCCTGCCTCTAGTGTCATAAGAGTGTATGTCGCAACCTCTTATAGCATGACATTTTGATTTGAAAAAGAGACAAGTTTCCAAGATGTAGAGGCAGGGTAATGTCAACAAATTCAGATTTTTGAATACTGGCTTACACGACTCTCTTTGTTTCAATTTTGCAATTGTTCGCAACGCTCTTTTTTGGAGGATGAAAACTCTTGAGAGGTTTGAGTTTGAGCATCCACCCCACACAGTCAGTCCGTAGGAGAGATGAGGGTAGATGACTCCGTAGTACGCCGTCATCAGAACCTGAGTCGGGCAGTACTCTGATAGTTTTCTCAAGACATAAATTCCTGAGGAAAGTTTTGAGCAAACATGGTCTACATGGCAATCCCACGTCAAACCTTTATCAAGATGTATTCCGAGGAATTTGGTTGTGTAGACCTCTTCGATCTCAGTTCCATCTAACATGACCACTAGACTGTCTAAGTCTTTTTGGTGCAAAGAGAATTTAATGAAATTTGATTTAGTTGGATTGGTTTTGAGGTTGAGCTCGTTGAAATGTTGAATGGTGCTGTTGAGCTCCACGAGAGCAATTTGCTCGAGTTCTTTGATTGAGTTCGCTTTCAGACAGAGAGTCGTGTCATCTGCGTACTGAACAATGTGTCCGTTTTGTACAGATGTGCCAACATCATTGACGTAGATTAAGAAGAGAAGCGGACTAAGTATGGACCCCTGCGGAACTCCATAGTTCAGCCGCCTCTCTCTCGATCTAGCGTCAGATATTCCAACGAATTGCGTTCTATTACTGAGATACGATTCAAGCCACCTGAAGGGCACTCCCCGTATCCCGTAATATTCCAGTTTGTGAAGAAGTGAAGTGTGATCAACACAGTCGAAGGCTTTTGACAAGTCGAGAAATACACTTAGTGTCTCTCTTCGACCTTCAATTCCCTCTGTTATCATCTCGACCAGACGGACGACCGCGTCTGAGGTCGATTTACCGCTTCGGAAACCGAATTGGTTGTTTGATAACAGATTGTGCCTTTCCAGAAATTCCACAAAACGTGTCAGGAAAACCTTTTCAAAAATTTTGCTCAGGATTGGTAGGATTGAGATTGGGCGGTAATTTTGAGTGGAAAAAGGGTCGCCTTTTTTGAAAATTGGGAAGACTTTTGCAGTTTTCAGTGCAGACGGGAAAACCCCCTTGCAAAAAGAAAGGTTGATTAAATGCTCCAAAGGTCTCAGCAAGTGTCTATAACACTTTTTGAGAAGCCATGTGGACATATGACCTGAGTCGTTTGACTTTTTTGATTGGAGGTTTCTGATTACCTGGTCTACTTCAAGCTGTGTGACTGGAGCCAGAGACATTGAGACTACTGGACTTTGCACGGAGGAGAGGGTATGACGAGAAGTTGGACCGAGTCCTTGATCAACTCCAACCGAGGCGAAAAAACTGTTGAATTCATCTGCAACCCTTTGATGCATTCATTTCCAATCTGTAGTTCAATTGGTCTGTCAGTCTGTGAGATTTTATTGTTTATGATGGCCCATGCTGTTTTAGAAATGTTTTTTGATGCGAGCAGAGCTTTGTTTATATCATAAGCCTTTGCAGCTCGGATGACTTTCCTATATATCCTTTTGTAATTTTGAAAAAAATTTATGAAACCTTCATTTAATGTGCGCTTTTTTATTTCTGAGTAAAAAAATAATTTTTCTCTCGAGACTAGGATACCTTTGGTAATCCATGTGCACATTTGTTTCCTCGGTTTTTGTTTGATTTTTTTCAGGGGACAGCTCACGTTTAGATGATAATTTAGGGTAGATTGAAAACATTGAAATTGATTTTCTACGGGAGTTAAATTCGTGCATTCAATTTTTTGAACAATTAAATCTACAAACGAACAGCACTAAGTCAAATTTGTCTACTTCTGTCTAAGACAACTTGGTGCTGACACGCCACTGTCCGTTATGGCAGATGACACTCTTTTGAGAGATGTGGATTGTACTAGTTTCTTGGGGATGCAAGTTGATAGAGGTTTGACCTGGGACAATCATGTCAACAGTGTCTGCTCCAGGGTGTCGACGGGTATCTATGTCCTGCGATCCCTTGCTCAGTTCTGCTCATTGGGAATTCTAAAAATGACTTACTTTGGTATAATTTACCCACATCTGTCCTACGGAATACGTCTGTGGGGGAGCTGTGCAGATTCTAGATTTTCAAGAGTGTTTCGACTGCAAAAGAGAGCGGTCAGAGTTCTCGCGAGTTTGAGGCACAGAGTCGTGTAGGGATGCGTTTAGGGAGCTCGGTCTTTTAACTTTACCCTGCCTCTACTTACTTGAGGTGGCAGTTTACTGTCGTTTCAGTGGCAATCTCACCCAAGGTGTAGATATCCACGACTACAATACTAGGGGTAGGGACACATATCGCCAGCAACAACATAGAACATCCGCCTTCAATAACCTGCCGTCACAGGTTGGCGTCAGGGTGTTAAACCGACTCCCAAACAGCTTAGTAGTTGTGGCCGATAAAGCCACGTTTAAGAGAAAACTCAAACAGCTATTGATCTCGAGATCGTTCTACTCGGTGGGGGAGTTCATGGCCCACCGTTTTACGGATGGGCCGCAATAACCAGAATCTTTTTCTTTTTATCACACTGGCTTCGACCCAGGTAGTCGCATTATTTTATGTTACAGTGTCCATTTTCATTAATTATTCAGTTTCTTGATATATATTACTATTATTATCACTGTAACCTTTTATATATGACGTTTGTAACACAATGTATATTGTTTTATTACAATAAAGAAATTATTATTATTATTATTATTATTATTATTATTATTATTATTTAGAAAGTGCCAACTCTCCCTAGAGAGGAAGGAGTTGAGGAGTGCAACATTCGCGGGCCGTGTGTCTCTGATTGTTTTTTCTTTAATTGGATCCCGTTCTGGTTCATGGCCGTCAATGATGACTTGTTGGCCATGGTGGTCTGAAATAGCTGTGTTGATCACCGAAACCCTCACGTTAGTCAGGTTTGTTATGACGTTGTCAATAGAGGTGGCTGACGTATTTGTCACTCTCGTTGGTGAATTGATCGACCAAGAAAGGTCAAAGGATTTGAGCAAGTCAGCGAATTTCCTTGTCATAGGGCAACGGAGGTCTAAGACGTTCACGTTGAAATCCCCAATGACAATGAAGTTCTGAGTTTTCTTTGACACTACCGACAACATCATATCAAATTTGGACAGAAATGAATCAAAATTTCCACTGGGAGACCTGTATAGACCAATGACAGTCAGTGGTTGTGACGAATGACTTCCGATCCGTACCCCTGTTGCTTCAAAATCCTTGTCTGCGGTCTCGGTCAGTCTGTAAGGGGTGGACGTGAAGTTGATTTTTGAAAATATTGCCACTCCACCGCCTTTTGCGGTCGTGCGACAATAGTAGTTAGCCAATTGGTAATTTTGAATTTTGAAGTGATTGACTGTACTGTTGTCGAAACCGTGTTCGGTGACAACAAGCACGCCAGGATCGAGTTCTTCGCACATGAGTGATAACTCATCCTCCTTGTTGGTTGCAATTTGTGCATTTTGATGCACCAGCGAAATCTGTTTTTTTGTTTGATTTTTTTCAATTGAAGATTTTATTTTTGTTTTATCGTCTGTTAGTTTTTTGGGGTAGCTATGAGTGGGGTACCTAAAAAAACTGCATTTCGTTCTTGTGCGTTATTCTGTCGTAAGTGGTGACTCGGAGATTCTTCTCGTTGGAGGGGATCCGTCATCGGGCCTCCAACTGAGGCTGGCTCCTGGTCCGTAACTTGCCTCCGTGAAGGCGTCCCCACTGCTCCAGCGTATGATCTGCTGCCCGGAGTGATCCGCGTAGTTCCGTCACTCTCTAACCTCGTTCTTGAAGGTGATTTACGGACTACTGGTGGTCCAGCAGTGGGAACAGGTGAAAAAGTGCGAAGAGCTGCTGTTATCCGGCCAGCCAGGATCTTCTTTCCATCCATACGCAGGTGCATTCCGTGGGTTGTATAACAGCTGCGGTGGAGGTCAGCCATTTTCAGGTAACGCACGTTATCATGGCGTGTACAAAGCTCCATTATATAGTTGTTTAGGAGCTTTATGGTGTTGTGAGTGGGGTCAGTGGAGGTGAGGTCGTGCCGTGGCGGTAGGGTGCAGACCAATACACTAGATGTTACTCGGCACCGCTGTATAGCTTCCTCCATGTGCTTAAAAATTAATTCGTGTCTGCCAGCAGCCACGTCGTTTGTTCCCGCCATTAACACGAAGCAGTTATTCTCTGGAACTCTTCTGGTGGACGAGGGCGCGATGTTCAGTAGGCCGCCATTTGGTTTACACTCTCCATAAACTCTGGTTTCTGGAGTCACCAGTTCTCCAACAAGGGAAGAGAGGCTGCGTGCATGGCTATCACCTAAGATAGACACGTTTTGAAAAGGAATAGCAATTGTTGTTTGCTTCATTTGGCTCGATGGTTTTGAATGTGTTTTTTTAAATTTGTTTGAATTTTTAAAGTTATTTTTCACTTGAGTAGTTTTCAGCGTCTTTCTCTTCTTCTTCTTGACCACGAGAGTAAAGTCATCTTCTTCCTGCCGTAGGGCCTCAAAATTGATTTTGGTGGGGATTAAGAGTTGCCGTTCGTCAAATGTTGACCCGCACGGCCGCTCCACTGCGTCAGCACAACGCTTTTCGGGGGGCGCGCGGCTAGCGGCGAGTTCATTACGCAGGCACAGGATTTCCGCCTCTAACACCTCCACGCTCGTCCTTAGGTTGCCCACGACGTCTCGCATTGAGGCGCACCGAGGGTCTTGGCATTCTCCTGGTGGCAGCTCATATTGGGTTCCGGAATCGGCAACAGATGTACGCGTTACGTCGGCGGCTCCGGGAACGGGAAACACCTGGTCCGTGAAGGTCAGCAGCCTTTGGTCGGACTCGATGGAGTGATCTAGAACGCATCTGTACTGGGCGTTCACTTGGGCAAATTCCTCCTTAAGCCGCGCGTTTTCAGCTAAAAGCTGGGTTGTATCATGTGGAGGCAATGGGTTGGCCACGACAGGAGAGGTAAAGGCGGGCTCGGCGTCCGACGACGCGGAAGACCGTTCCGGAACCGACAGCGACGTAATTCATTAAAGGCACAACAATAGAGTTTAAATTATAAAGGTCACATTATTATTGTACTGAAATAATTGGGACTAGAAATACTAGCTACTATTATTATTTAACTATTATAATATTTTTATGTACTAAGGGAATAATATTATACATAATGAGCATTTCATTGGATAAATTGAATAAGACAACTTATAAAGATAATGACTTAGTATTTACCAAAATAAAAGGATTTCCATTTTGGCCTTC
>JAQJVL010003436.1:0-61167 GCA_035578905.1 Stictocephala bisonia
TATGTGTAACTTTTATCATTATAGGACAGAGGAATTTGTGCTTCTCCCACACAGCTGTAGTCTACGCAAATGTGGTGGTTATAAATATGCAATAAATCAAAACAATAAATTATCTATAGTAAAAAAATATATCATACTTAATTATTTTTCTATATAAGACTAATTGGTTTTATATAACTTTCTCGTACAGATGTTTTAGTCATGTTCTAATTAACTAATAAATTTAGTTATCTTCATAATTTACTAATTATTTTGTACACGATGAGTGTATGAGACGTTTAGAACCTCTTGAAAGATTTCATAATCTATACATCTTTAAATTTGTCTATGAACTATAATACAATAATAATATTTGTACAAATTATAATAGTAGGAATATCAAAATAATAAACATAAATATATTATAAAATACGATCTATTTTATGTATTTTACTTGCTACACGTTCTGATGAATTTATTAAACTTTGTTTAACCAGAATATAAGAATTAATATGTACCAATTTACTCGTATAAAGTAAATTGATAAACACTCGTCCTAGCAGTGGAAAAAACCAATAATTTACAACAGTAGAGTATAAATATTATAGCTTTTAATCTAAAGTTAATAAGAATAAAATATAATGTAAATGTTTATGTTTCATCTCGGTAGTTTATTACTATCATTTATAAATAGTTCTCTATAATAGTAAATATTATTATATGATAGTAAGATATAAGTGTATATAGAATCATGACTCAGCGTATGTTGGCAATAAAAATTATTGCTAATAAATAACTGGAAATGATAAAAAGAAATGTGTAAGTAAAGCGTACGTTTTTGTAGCCGTGTTATATAAAAGAGCAGAGTAACATTTTATTATATTTCGTTAAAACACTATGTATTAATTTATTACAGTTTATAAATGCCAAAACAAACTTTTAATTTATGGTATTTAATATTAACTACGTAAGTATCTACATAATAAATTAAACTAAATCAATTTAATAAAGTACCGGTAGTGTAAACCACCCTCGTACAACCAATAACTGGGCAGTGGGTCCATCGACCGTGGGATGCTCCTCGGGGACAATCATCCCCCTTCAGGCAACAGGAGCACCAGACAACAAGCCCCAAAGCTGCCTCCGACACTCCACCACGCTGGCAATTGGCATACCCCCGCGAACCTTAACTTCAAAAGCAAGCTCTCCCTTATTTAGGTAAGCCTCATTAAAACTCATATTTTCGAATGCAGTAACACAAAATATCAATAAATAACAAATCGGACACAAGGCCCGGCTCTAGGGTGAAAAGAGAGACAGAAAAGCCAACAGGCCAACTGCATCAAAACACTGAAAACAAAAACCAAAAATCCCTCCTGAACTGGTGCAACTATATCAAATTGTGTATTTATTAAGTTTTTTTTTACCGACAAACTCGGATTAGGTAAGACTTACTTTAAACTTGTAACCATTTTTCCCCATTAAAAAAAATTTTTACAACCTCCCTCCAGTTACAACTACTTCTTATCAAAACCCCTTTTTTATAATGTTTTTCGTAGCACATACAAAAACAAGTTAACCACGCTTTGCTACCAATTACAACCCACCCTCGTAAAATCAATAACTGGGTCCATTGAAGGTGGGTGTGAAGTCACCATGCTCAGGAAGACACAGAAAAAAAAAAAAAAAAGTTACGTGCAATATGAAGTTTATTTAAAAAGAAAAAAATATAAATTTAAAAGGAACAAGCAGTCAAAAGAATTATTTTAAAGATATACTATGGTTAAAACCATAATAAACTGAGCTATCAAAAGCTTGTGCTGTTGCCAGTTCGATCGTGAATAAAACGTTCAAGCCTAACCAAAATATAAATTTAAACATTTAATAAAAATATAAAATATGAAAATATATTACATAAAATAAATTGCAAAACAAATAACAAACATTAATAAATACAACTAACAACTTACAAGGATAAATAGAAACATAAAAAAATCTTAAAACAGTGAGATATATGTGAATCTTAAAACAAAACAATAAGTGAATAAATACTAAACAGAAATAACACAAAATGAATTACGATAATTTATATTTTTGGCATCATACCTTACGGGGCCCGGGAATGCAAAAGTAATTTGGAGGTTATGCAAATTTTGAAAAGTAAAAAAAATTAAACAACAAATTTAAAATAATAATTCCACCGACTCCAGCGGGCAAAACTGGGCGGCTCCTAATAAGAATTTCAAATCAAGCCATAGAGAATCCCGCTTCCAAATAAAAATAAGAACACTCTATTCCAGCCAACAAAAATTAAATAAAAAAACATAAAATAGAATCTAACAGTCCTCTCCCAGAAATACCAGAAAAAACACTCTTAAACAAAAGTTCTCACAAAACAAGAATCCGACCCACAAAATAAACACAAAACTCTACCGCACAGCACTTCTTAACTGGAACACAATTGTTTAGATGGGGGCAAAATGACAAATAATAATGAAAAGGAGTGGATTTCACCTGCGAGTAGAAGACTTTGGCCTAAAGATACAGAGAGTGCAGTGAGGAAGGGGGAAAGGAGGCAGCACCCTCTGGTCTAAACGAAAGACAAGTGGTAGGCCCAGCCCATAGGTCCTTAGCTTCGTCCCCAGGCGACAGCAAGGAGGGAGGCAATGCAACGGAAGTAGTAGGGATATGGGTGTTCTGCATAGACCCATGGCGAGTTTTCGTCAAACGGCGAGTCGGAAAGGTCAGTTTTTTTAATGAGGTTCTAATGACCTTAACGAGTTTTTTATGAGGTTCTAATTGACCTTAATGAGTTTTTAATGGACCTTAATGAGTTTTAATTGACCTTAACGAGTTTTTAATGAGGTTCTAATTGACCTTAACAAGTTTTTAATGAGGTTCTAATTGACCTTAACGAGTTTTTAATGAGGTTCTAATTGACCTTAACCAGTTTTAATGAGGTTCTAATTGACCTTGATGAGTTTTTAATGGACCTTAATGAGGTTCTAATTGACCTTAACAAGTTTTTAATGAGGTTCTAATTGACCTTAACGAGTTTTTAATGAGGTTCTAATTGACCTTAATGAGTTTTTAATGGACCTTAATGAGTTTTAATTGACCTTAACGAGTTTTTAAAGAGGTTCTAAGTGACCTTAACGAGTTTTTAATTGACGCTAATGGGATTTTTAATTGGCGCTAATTGTGGGTGGGGGAAGTCACGTGACCACCCTGAGCTCCGATTGATGATGACATCCAATATGGCGGCTCCCACATTTCCCTCCAAATTCCCACGTTATACTATATAAAATACACTCTTACCCTAACTCTTACCACGTAATACTATATAAAATACACTCTGTTATACTATAACAAATGTAATATTTCATATACTCTATGTGGCTTCCTTCGTACGCTCTTAGCCTACGATGCATGCGCGAGGAATTGCTACATGAAACAGCTGTGCACTACTACCAGCACTCCCAGCAGCAATTTATTTGATTTTGATTGACCATAATCGATTTTAATGTGCTTTGATTTGATTTTGATTGCCCTTAATAAATTTTTAATGGGCTTTGATTTGACTTTGATTGACTTTGATTTGATTTTGATTGACCATAATCGATTTTTAATGGGCTTTGATTTGATTTTGATTGACCTTAATACATTTTTAATGGGCTTTGATTTGATTTTGATTGACTTTGATTTGATTTTGATTGACCTTAATCGATTTTGGTTAATAAAACCCGGGTTAACACAACGTGGGTTAATAAAACGGCCGTTTTATTAACCCACGTTGTGTTAACCCGGGTTTTATTAACCCACGTCGTGTTGACCCGATTTTATTAACCCACGTTGTGTTAACCCAGGTTCACCTGTGTTGCTATAACCTAAGTTAGCCCAACCCAGACTATAAATAGAGTTGTTTTCTAAATTCTTTATCATTTTTAAACATGAATTCGAATGAACAAGATCTTGTATCAGCTTTGGCTTCCACTGTAGCTGAGAAAGCTGAAGCCTTAAAAATGTCCTCAATTCAAGGTAACGATGCACATAGTGAAGTTGGGAGGGATCTAATGTCATGGTTACAGTTTAGTATAAAAAACTTGAATGGTGCAGCTGACCATACTTATGGGATCACTTACGATACAGGAAGCGAACAATTTAAAATGGGTACACAGTCAGTTAAATTTGAAGGAAATAACATCTTGATTGACGGTAAGATATATCCAGGGTCATCTGATCTATTCGAGTTAGTTTTTATGAGGAAACCCATAAAAACATCAATTAAAGACTATAGAGATGGAGATTTGGATTCGTACAGGAAAATGTTGCTGCAAACAAAAATCCTATATAAATCCTAATAATGGAATGGTGAAAGGAAGCAGGGGGTCTTAAGTATAAAAACATTATTAAACCTTTAATTAACGGTTTAACACCAATAAGTGAGGAAAGTATTACAATGTATGTAAATAATCCAGTAGACAGTACTTTTCGTCCTAGGAAACGTTCAAAAACTCCAGATAGGTTACCTGTAAAATTAGGTAGGTATCACGTGGATGAGATTGAAAACAATTCACTTAATGCAGATAAGGGTGGGGAGACGTATAGTTCAAATGAGCAAGATTACTTTGATAGTAGTTCAGACGATGGAAATGAAATGGATGAAGTAAGGAGACAAGTATACAAGGATCTTTTAAAATGTTCAAAGGTTAATTACTCGAGCTGGGACGATCCTAATCAATTAGTAGACAGGTTGCGTTTGTTGATTGCCTCAAAAAAGGCGGGAAACACTGACCATGACAGTGAGATTATTACAATATTAGAAGAACTTAAAGGAGCGCGGATTATTAAAGACTATAATAACTTCCAATTGTAGAAAGAAGCATTTATAGACTTAAGTTTTAAAATTTAACGACTCCTAATAAGGTTTTAACTGTTACTGTTTCAAATAGTTGCATACTACAACACATGTACTATCAATGGCACGATATAAAATACAGATACAAAAATATTAAACAATAAAGGACTTACAAAAAAAAAAAAAGGTTGTTTTAAATAGTAAATCTTTAGCTTGAAAATAGTCTGTTTTCAAAAAGTATTTGTTATAAACAATAAATGTAGGTTTTCCTAGTAATCGCAAACGTTTGTCTAGCTCTGAATGTTATTTTACAATATTATCTGCAGACTGTTTGGTGTGACGTAATTGGATGGGATGTAAGTACCTGTTTCCTAATTAATAACATTGTTGCGTGTTCTTGGAGAAATTCAACATGAGCCTGTCGTTTCTATGTGTGATACTACGGTCTCGTAATCTGTAGTTCCATGGTGTGTGGGCTCTGGGGTGGTCTAATGGTCCGTACTCCAGTGTGAATTTGCACAGAGTGCAATAACCGTAACGTCGATGTGAGGGCGGCCCAAATTCAATAAAAAAAAGCCCGACTGCTCTCTAAGGCAGCCGTAAAACGCATAAGTCCTGAGGCGGTCCTGCAACTTGGGCTGGGTTAAACTCTGTAAGACCTTGAGTCGCAGTCCGGGCCCTCGTACGGTACGTGTATTTGGATGTGTGTATATGTGGGCTCTGGAGTGACCTGACGATCCGTAACCCATGAATGGTTGAAATGATACATAAGATTGATTTTTTCAATTGCATCAACTGTGGTATTTTGTAACCTTCCAATCGCTTTCCTCAACTTGAAACAAACTCTTGCGTCACCTAACGTGTCTTGCTTAGTGCTAACTTAATTTCAAACATAGAGTGAGAGACACGTTTATTATTGCTAGATAGGGTCTCCATACCAACAGGTTTATTTGGCCTAGGCCTGTTGGGAGCCTTGACCCGAGGTACATCACTCCACATTTCCAAAACTTAGATAAATATAAACATTATTATGAGTGAGCCTCAAAAGTAGTGACCCCTGAGATGGTAGAGGAGGTTGACGTTCCTTCAGGGGCTTTTTAACTAACATTCTACCGGTCAATGTCCATGTATGTTTTCGTTGTGTGGTCTTGTAATTACGGATATAAGAAGTAGTCTAGTACGTACGTTGTTGGTTTAGCTACACTTTTGTTGGATATGAGAAGCATGGAAAGAGCTTTAAAAAATCTTGTAATTAGAGTTATATAAGGAGAATCAAGAAAGCCTAGACAAGGATATATAGTACAATAATTCCTATCAAACTGGTGGATTTCTTGTGTAAAAGTAAGTGTTTATGTATTTTACTATATTACACGTGACACACGAGACAAACTTCACGTAGAACAATCTAAACAGCAGACTTATGCTAAATGGGTTCCGAACATGTGTCTACAGAACAACGTGGAAGTGAGAACTTACATGTTTCAAGGTCGCTCTCCTGAGCTGAAGCAAGTAATCATCGTCTTGCGTAATATTATGTCGGTAGGTTGACAATCTACTCACCGATCGAGTTCGCACGGGTTCAGTCTCTACAATGTCACCAGACTGGTTTTTTACTCATTCAGTGTAAGGAGCAGTTGAGTGCTGCTTTTATTTATCATCACGCTATGTGAAGTAGGTTCGGTATTGTTGAACCTTAATTATAAAGATGAAATATGATATGTTTGGTAAGCTAAAGGTCTGGTAGTTAATGGTTACATATATAGAGAGTAATAACGTTTAAGATAGTACGATATATAGGCTGACCACTAGTAGTGCTAATCGCAGGACCTCACTAGAGTGTCCTAGTTTGTCAGTAACAAGTGGTTCGGGTTCCACATCATCTAGTTTGTCCTAGATACGCTAAGGAAACCTTACACAAGTCAACATATAATTCTCATTTATTACTAATAATGATTTGAAACAACCTGATAGGATGTCCTAAGCTATTAAACATAACTAAATATGTAATAAAGTATATACAATTTATTCTGAAAGAAGTTTTATAAGACCATGTATGCTACGACCGAGCAAGGCTTTGAGCGCTGGTAGCAGCGCACAGCTGTTTCATGTGGAAATTCCTCACACATGCATCGTAGGCTAAGAGCGTACGAAGGAAGCCGCATAGAGTATATGAAGTGTTACATTTGTTATAGTATAACAGAGTGTATTTTATATAGTATAACAAGGGAATTTGGAGGGAAATGTGGGAAAAGTGAGGTTAAAAAATTTGGTGGGAAACATGGGCGTCGCCATCTTGCATGACGTCACAAAAAATGGACCAATCGGAGTATAGATTTACTATAGAGTATATAAGAGAAAATAATGCATTTTATATAGTATAACAAGGCTAATAGTGTATTTTATATAGTATAAGAAGGGAATTTTAGGGAAATTTGGGGATTTGAGGGAAATTTTGGGAGGGAAAATTCCCACCAGGTTGGCAGGACTGGGGGCCGCCATCTTGGATCCGGCAGGTGGCTTCCCCACTCTCCGAAACAATCAATAACGTTTGGATCCGGCAGGTGGCCGCCGCCATCAAAATCAATCAAAATCAATCAAAATCAATCAAAATCAAATCAAAGTCAATCAAAGCCCATGAAAAATCGATTAAGGTCAATCAAAATCAAATCAAAGTCAATCAAAATCAAATCAAAGCCCATTAAAAAATTATTAAGGTCAATCAAAATCAAATCAAAGCCCATTAAAAATCGATTATGTTCAATCAAAATCAAATCAAAGTCAATCAAAGTCAAATCAAAGCCCATTAAAAATTTATTAAGAGCAATCAAAATCAAATCAAAGCCCATTAAAATCGATTATGGTCAATCAAAATCAAATAAATTGCTGCTGGGAGTGCTGGTAGTAGCGCACAGCTGTTTCATGTAGCAATTCCTCGCGCATGAATCGTAGGCTAAGAGCGTACGAAGGAAGCCACATAGAGTATATGAAATATTACATTTGTTATAGTATAACAGAGTGTATTTTATATAGTATTACGTGGTAAGAGTTAGGTTAAGAGTGTATTTTATATAGTATAACGTGGGAATTTGGAGGGAAATGTGGGAGCCGCCATATTGGATGTCGTCATCAATCGGAGCTCGGGGTGGTCACGTGACTTCCCCCACCCACAATTAGCGCCAATTAAAAATCCCATTAGCGTCAATTAAAAACTCGTTAAGGTCACTTAGAACCTCTTTAAAAACTCGTTAAGGTCAATTAAAACTCATTAAGGTCCATTAAAAACTCATTAAGGTCAGTTAGAACCTCATTAAAAACTCGTTAAGGTCAATTAGAACCTCATTGGAAACTCGTTAAGGTCAATTAGAACCTCATTAAAACTTGTTAAGGTCAATTAGAACCTCATTAAGGTCCATTAAAAACTCATTAAGGTCAATTAGAACCCCATTATAACTGGTTAAGGTCAATTAGAACCTCATTAAAACTCGTTAAGGTCAATTAGAACCTCATTAAAAACGTATTAAGGTCAATTAGAACCTCATTAAAAACTCGTTAAGGTCAATTAGAACCTCATTAAAAACTCGTTAAGGTCATTAGAACCTCATTAAAAAAACTGACCTTTCCGACTCGCCGTTTGACGAAAACTCGCCATGGGACTATGCAGAACACCCATATCCCTACTACTAACGGACCCTGGAGCCAAAAGCCAAACAGAACTCTAGAATAAGAATGAGATCGTAGGCTACAAGAACTGGCGTGTGGTGACAAGTGAGACGAATTGGAAACACGAAACAAAAAAAAGAAACACAGATAATACACACAAACTAAAACAAACAACGGGGTCAGGCTATGGCAAAGGCAACCCGTATCATGATGTTGCCCTCCACCATGATGGTGCTGGCTCCACTCCACAGCTCAGCTGTTGTATTCATAAAGGTACCGTACTCCTCTTAACTTATTATACAGTCCAAACCAGTCAAAATTAAAAATGTCTAGTCAAAATAGCTATTCTAGTGAAAAAAATAAAATAATAAATGAAATGAATGACTCTTTTACAGTTCAGGATACAGTATTAACTGAAAAAGAGATGTTACAAAATAATCTAGCTGTAGTTTCAAGGGAGCTGCAAGTTTTGCAAAATAATTTTAGTAATTTAAGATCTGAAAAACATAATTTGTCTGATCTCATCTCAAAACTAGAAAATGAACTTGATTTAGTAAAAGTTATTAATTTAAATACTAACACGGATTTTGACCATACTAATAATATGTTCGTAAAAAAACAATACTTAGAATCTAAGCTAAAATACTTGATTGCTTATAAGAAAACTATGGATGGAAATCTTGTAAAAGTAACTAAGGATAATGAATCGTTAGCTTGTCTTTTTTCTGTATTAAATAAAGTGATATAGACACTCTTAAAATTAAGAACAATGAACTGATTTCTTTTAAAATGATCTCGTTAAAAAACTTGAATCAGCCTCAGATGGCTGGAGTGTCAATAGGTGGGTGGATGATGAAACGTTAAAACATTTTTTAAATTCACGTGAGGCATATATAAAGGGTAGAAAAGATGTATTTTTTCTTGCGCCTTCTGTGACTCAAGTCATTAAACTTTCCCCCACCAATGAACTTGTCAATATGTTTGATAATTTTTCAGTTGGACTCAAGAGGTTTATGTTTACTTGTGTAAAAAACAGTAGTGAGGGTCTCAAATATGACAGTGGTAATCACTGGAGCCTCTTATTTATTGATAAAAAAACAAAGAAAGCTTATCACTTCCACTCAAAAAAAGGCACAAATAAAAACCATGCCTACTTGTTATGTGACAAACTCATCATATGTAGACAATCATGTACTGAAATGAACTGCTCTCAACAACATAATAATTTTGAGTGTGGCCTCAATGTTATGGTAAATTAAAATATTATTTTAAGTAGTTATGTCATACCAAACATTAAAATGCCTTTTCATGAATGGTATTTAAATAATTTTAAATTTTGTACAACAGATAACACTTTGTCAGCACTAGCTAGAATTCGGGAATCATGTTCACTTCCAACTGACCACTCACTCCCTGTGGCTGTGCCAGTGTCTGCCGGCCCGAGCGTTCACCGTGAGGTGATTCCTACAGTCACTTTTTCTTAAAAAAAAGTAGTGCTGACGAGTGGAGGGTGGTTAGGAGAGGGAATAGTTTCAGACAGGGAACAACACATTCAGACACTGTAATTATTTCAAATAAATTTTCTACTTTGCGCGTTGAGGAGCCAGTTTGTAACAAAACAAGTGAAGTCGTAATTGATGGGCCTGTCCTTTGTCCCAAGAAGAATACTGCTCCATGTAAAGTAAAAACAACCAGAATTTTCTCACGTTCAGATGGGGTGCTGTCCCCTAATTTAACTAAATCAAAAAAACATATTCCATGTAAGGAAAATAAGTTAATAAACATTATGATGGTCAGTGACTCTCATGGACGTAATCTATACCCTCTTACAAGGAAGAAAGTGCAAGGCCCTTCAAATGTAACCTGTATTGTTAAGCCTGGAAAGACACTTGAAACTGTAATAGAGGACAGCACTTATATTCGGAAATCGCTGACCAAAAATGACTGTCTTGTTCTCCTGGCTGGAACAAATAATATTCCACAACGCTGTGGTGTTATGATGGCCTCTTTGACTGATTTCCTTGAATCTTCAAAAATGACGAATGTTGTGGTCCTGGTCCCAAGAGGTATGATATCCCCGACCTAAACAGTGCTGTTTCAGTAGTTAACAGCAACTTTATTAAAATTATTGAGCAATATGATCACGCAAATTGTGTATCTCTTGACCAAATCCCCCGACACGGTTTTACGAGGCATGGCCTGCATCTCAACTGGAAGGGTAAAAATATATTATGTAAATTGATTGTAGATGCAGTCATGTCTTGTAACTCAAAACCTAAAAAACATGTAGCTCAAAATACTTGTATTAATAAAAGCTATAATAGAGTTATTAAAAAATTCCGTGCTAGAATTATATATATATATATATAACTCTAATTATAACAACAATGACAGTTTCACTTCAAATACGTATCATTGTGGCTCCAACAGTTCAATTGATGGTCCGGCCTCTGCAGCTACTGTGGTTGGTGATCCGGTGGGAGGTGAGGCCTGGTAGAAGTTCCTGTCCAACACCCATTTTTTAGGACTCAGCAGGCCCGGAGCACTGAATACCTAATTTATAGTAATCCAAAACCTCAATGTCCTCCTCTCAGAATCTTCCATCAAAAAATAAGTGGTATCAGAACCAACAAAGCCCTACTGGAAGTGCACCTTCAATGTGAAAGTCCTGATATATTGTGTCTTTCAGAACATAATCTTAAACAAGAACAATATGATTGTTTCTCTCTACCTGGATATTCACGTGTTTCGGCATATTGCTGAGATCTGAGGAGAAGGGGGGATTTGCATTCTAGCTAAAGTAGACATCGAGTTTGAGCAATTAGATGTTTCCCAGTTCTGTTCAGAAAGCTACTGTCATATAGCTGCTGCAAGGTTCAATCTTTCAAATTCCAAAAAACTTCTAGTTGTTGCAATCTACATAATTCCTGGAAATGGATACAAACAATTTATTGAGGGCTTAACGCAATGTCTTGACTGTGTTCTGGTTAGATCCGTGCCTACAGTTGTCATTGGCGACTTCAATATTGATGTTTTGAGTGATGGGCTCGCAAGTCGGTATTTTATACATACATTTTCAACATATGGTTTGAGATATACAATATCAGACTATACTAGAGAATTTAAAAACTCCAATTCCTCAATAGATAACATATTCACGAACATCCATGAATCTCAAATACATAGTCAAGTTGTTGTAGCTGCATTATCTGACCATCATGCTCAGGAAGCTATTCTCACTTTCTCTTTACCAGATCCATTAAATGTTCCAAAATTTAAAGTTTGTAGATCATTCACTGATGAAAATATTCAAGTTTTTAAAACGCGTTTGAAAAGCGAATCTTGGAACTCTGTTTTTTTGGCTCAGGACATTGATTCTGGGTTCAGTGAATTTCTTGACAGTTTAAAACACTTGTTTGACATTTCCTTTCCATTAAAAACAAAAAACATTGTCAACAAAAAACACAGCAGTAAAGTTCAGCTTGATGCAGGGACTTGGGCACTGAGGGAGGAAGTTTTGGAACTTTATTTAAACACAAAAGATCTTGACTTTAACCATCCTCAAAGAGCTCAGTATAGGAAATTGAGACACCTTTATAAAAAGAGTGTGCGCAAATGTAAATCAAAGGCTGCGCTCAGTAAGATTCGCCTGTCATCTAACAAAACTAAATGTATTTGGAGCATAGTCAATAGCTGTAAATTATCAAACTCAAAAAAATCTCTTAGTCCACCTCAAATCAGCTTAATTAGAGAAGATGGCACGAGTGAAAAAATAAGTGACCCTTATAAAGTATCTGAAAATTTTAACTTGTTTTTCTCTTCAATAGGCCATCTCGACTCTAAAAAAATCAGGATCAAATAAGTGTTAATCCATTTAATAACTTTCTATTTGACCCTCCGCAAATTACATCTTCGATGTTCCTTTCTGAAGTGACAAATGAAGAGGTGGAAAGAGAGATCCTGGCTCTGAAATCTAAACATTCCTCGGGGTCAGATGAAATTTCTTCATATGTGTTGAGACAGGTCAATGATCTTATATCAAATCCACTTACATTTCTCATTAACTTGTCATTTGAAACAGGAAAATTTCCAGATTCTCTTAAACATTCAATAATTAGACGACTACATAAAAAAAGAAACAGGGAAGATTGCAGTAATTACAGGCCAATCGCCCTTGTCTCAACATTGTCAAAAGTCTTGGAAAGAGTGTTCTTGTCTAGATTGTTGTCTTTTATTGGAAAAAATAACATCTTATCAAGTAGTCAGTTTGGCTTTACTAAAGGCAAATCGACAGCAGACGCTGTAAATTTCTTTGTTTCGTCTATTTCCAAAGCGCTAGATACAGGAACACCAGTCATTGGACTCTTTTTCAACTTAAAGCAAGCTTTTGACATGGTGGATCATGACCTATTGTTGGCTAAAATCGACAGGCTTGGAATAAGAGGAATTTCCCAATCTTGGATTAACACATATCTTCGGGGAAGAGTTCAGTCAGTAAAAATTCCGTTTGTGAACAATAATAACTATATCAAATGGGCTGAATCTTCTTCTGTTCCTGTTCTTAAAGGAGTTCCTCAAGGGTCGGTGCTTGGGCCTGTATTGTTTCTTTTATATATTAATGACTTGCCATTGAAAATATCCGACGAAGGAAGTAGGGTGTGTTTATTTGCGGACGATACGTTTCTGTCATTAACTGGTAAAAATCGATCACAACTTGAAGAAACAATATTCAAGAAGTCTAGTATTCTACTTCAATGGTTTTCCCATAACCGTCTGACAATAAATAAAAACAAAACCAAATTTCTAGAATTCCATATCAACAACTATGATCATTATCGTCCCCTTTCTTGCTTTATTGGTGATACATTAACCAGTCCTTCTCTGGTAACGAAATTTTTTGGAATTTACATATATAATAATTTGAGATTTAAAGACCACATAGATTCTGTCTGTAAAAAACTAAGTTCTGGTTTATTTATGTTAAAGGGTTTCTCTTCAACTCTGGACGCATCTGTCATATTAGCCGTATACTATGGTTAATTTATCCTTATCTTAGTTATGGCATTGATATTTGGGGCTACGAGAATTAAAGAACATATCTCGTGTTTAACTTCAAAAAAGAGCTATTAGAGCCATTTTCCATCTTACTCGTAGAACATCTTGCAAACCGTACTTCGAAGAAAATAGAATTTTGACTTTTCCTTCTATTTACATAAAAAGATCAGTACTTTTTGTCAGAAATAATATGCATACCTTTCAAACACTCCAGAACGACCACAAATACAATCTTCGCCCTAAACATAACATCAATGGCCCTTCACATAAAACATCTTTCTATGAAAAACAGTTGGTGTATAATGGTTCGAGGCTTTACAATTCGCTACCGGATTCTCTAAAGGCCGAGAGTAGCGTGCGGAGGTTTGAAAAACAGATTAATGAGTTGTTGGTGCAGGGCTGTCACTACAGCGTTGGGGAATTCTCAAAATAACTTTCCCCTATTTCCTATCACCACATGCTATTAAAAAAAAAAAATCTGTCAGTATTATTTAAATTCTAAGTATATTAAATAGCCTATAATATGTTCATGACCAAATGACGATTATAATGTAATGACGCTATTATGCAGATTGTTTGGCTGTTTAAATAAAGATTATTTTCTTTCTTCTTACTTTCTTTTTTCTAGAATCTAAAAATTTTTCTAACATGAAACTATTTTGTCAGAAATAGGTAAAATATTACCTTATAAAGCAGGACAAATGTAAAAGGCAAAATCATACTGCGGACAGTATACTTAACAAAAACATAAAAAATGTAACAATGTACATGAATAGATAAACTATCTTTGATAAAAACTTAAGTGATGCTTGCTATAAAATCTCCACGAAACAGTGGAAATAATTATTATTTCTCACAGAAATTATTCAAATGTCACTTCAATACATCGAATCAGGTAAAACTAGAATTTTTCTGTACGAAACACGCTCACCTTCCTCAGACCAGAGGGACTCACAAAAGAATCATTTATAATACAGAAATAAAATTATATTAATATTATTTATATGTTTGTAAGTTTTACTTGATGAACAGCCATTGTTACCGTACGTCTTTTTTTATTACACTCTTACTTGCCATTATACGTAACTAGACTTAATTGTAAATATTAATGAGAACTGTATGAATTTTATATTATTTTAGTATAGAACATGTTATAAATACAAATATAAAATACTTTACTATGTTGGTTACATCATCAAACACAATACTGATATATGATATTCACTGCCCAGTACAAAGGCTGATACATCAACAGTCATATTGTGGTGTGGGGAACATACAACTCAGATTTACGACTCCAGACCTAGGACACTTGATATTGTTGTTAACAATAGAGAACAATAATGGGTGAAACATACTATCCTGACTATATAATTTGTTGGTTGGTCAATATTTTATAATTCATTATTTAATAATGAATAATGTTAATTTAATTATTATATATTTCATTTGATATATATCTCTATAAAAGATAAAGCCCTCACTCACTCATCACTAATTCTCCCTTTACCCGTAATCCTATAGAGCTGTAATTTGGTACACATGTTTTAGTAGGCTAAATAGGAAAACTAAAGTATTTTCATCTTGATAAAATATTCCTAAGAGGTATAACTGCCCCTGAAGGATTGTTCCATAAGTTTAACATTGGGTTGATTTTAGTAAATTAATAATAGCTGTTTTTTACTAAATTAATATGTTTATTTTGTATGTTTGACATTTATCATATTGATGCATGAAGAGTTTATAACTCATTACACTTTTTATATATATTTTATATCTATACAATCACGTATAAAATGTACTTTGAAAATTTACAATATTGAGATAACCACGTTGAAACTCCCCTAAAGAACAAGCGTTTCAAGACCATACGACTTTGCTGTCTAGATTAATGGCAACAGGTTGAGCTTTTATATCTCACAAGAGAACTATGGAGGGAAGGCTAAGCGAGCGCAGAGAACAACCCCGCAGCGAAGCAAGGGCCGTCGGCTACTATATATAGATATATATATATTCTAGTCTTAGGGGAATTATTTATGGCTAAACTATCTGAAACATGTAGAATATGGTTTTGTTGAGATTGAACTTGCGGAAAGTGGTGATGTTCAATATATAAAATAATAGGTAATGATTATGTACCTATTATTTTATACCTCTTGAACCTTATATTTGCTTTCAATACTTACTTGTTATAATTACTCAATGGAATTATGTAAATATAATTCTACTTAAAAAACATTATTGTACTGTAATTAGTTTGGTTTGTAAAATACATTCATTCTTTTGACAACTGAAAGTGATCTTATAATATAAATATTGCTCGTAAATACTTAAATATTACTTTGTCTTTTCACTTATAATATCAATTAAATCAAGCAATCAATGGCCAAAAAAGTTGTTCAATATAATAAATTAAGACTTATTACTAGTACAAACTCTTTTTCTTTTTTTTTTTTTTTTTTTTTGTGGTTTGGAAATCCTTAAACAAGTGCATTACTAAAGTTACAGAGACATTTTTAAAACATTTGATATTGTTGATTCTGCTGCAAATATTTTCACAAACTCGTAAAAATAGGTTTCTTATTAGACATAGAATGTTTAATCCATCTTAATTTGACCTTACCTAACACCTTTACTTTTACAGTATCTTTGTAACTTCCTAAAAAGTCACAAATAGTTCAAGAAACTTAGACATGAAACTAATAGTTAAAGGGATATATTTTATAAGATCTACTTGCAAACAGAGAACACACCTGATTTATTTTAAAGTTAAAGTTTTATTTATGAATTACAAATACATATATGGTTTGAAATTTATTTAATGCACATCAATATATAACAACTATAACATGAAATCGTGGTATTTTTATTCTTTTAGGAGCTTTTAGGAGCTCATTTCAAAATTAACAAATACAATGTATGCAGGAACTGTGGCGTAGCTTTATCCATAGTACGCTTTACTATCATTAAAAATAACTAATATTATTGGGAAATGTAACAATTTATATTGAAAACTAACTTTAACTGTAATACCTCTATATCCACGATACTACGAAAAATCTGATTCTATAGTGGTGCATTACCTGAACTCTCCCCTAATTATTTGTATATATATATATATATATATATATATATATATATATATATATATATATATCTTGTTAGTCATTAATAAACACCTTAATATATAATTATAACAACTGACAAGCTGTCCTGTTGCTGTACCATATTATTGAGGGTATATCATGTTAACAGATTTTAAACAATTCTCATATGAGGTACCCTTTCCGAGTCCGATATACACTCGAGTACCTGTGTCCACGCAATAGTCGCTGTCACTTTACAATCAGATATCCCTTCCGACCAGTCATTGTCAACAGCTGGACCGGAATGTTCCTTTGTTACCATTGTACTCTGTTACAATGCAGTGGTGATAATATGACACACTCACTTTCACTTGTGGTTCAACTAAATAAAACCGCTTAATACTATCTTTTTTAACCAAATATGATATCTCTGACCACAATAACTTTGTCAACGATTAGTGTAAAAGTATATAATAAATTGAATCTGGTGACAAAATAAATTTAAAAATCCATCTTACGCATTTATGTGAATAATCAATTTTGATCAGGGAACATCCAAGTATGTTTTTTTTCGTTTTCAATAAATCCCTATATTGTACAGCACCTATATGGAATGGGACTTTGTGTATACAAGGTCGAGTCAATTTCCTAACTTCAATATAATTATAACAAAAGTGGACCAGACAGACTTTTTCTAATCCAATTATGTAAATGTAAATATTTATCTACATATTTTCCACTTACATCACTTATATAACCTAAGAATAAAAACGTTAGCAGCCGACTAACTCTTTTAAATCACGATACAAAATCTGTATTCAAAACTCCGTTTTAATATTTCACTCAACAAATAATTAATTTAATTAAATATTATAAACTATACTAATTGTTTATACACGTGCACAATTTTGTAATTTTATTTCATTTATAAGTGTTTTAAATCACAGATTATTTCAAACGCACGCATTGAAATGTTTTACTTTTCCAGACGTGTTTTGCTCAAAGTTCTGCCAAGATGGCTGCCAGGATTTCAGTCCCTGGATATATGAACTTGTCCCTTCTATATTGGTCATATGAGTTCGTTGGTTATAACACAGGACTACCGATAACTCCGATCGTGTGTTTCCGTTCTGCTGTTAATATAACTGGACATGATATGTGATGACATTACTGCCACTCAGTTATTGGATAAGAACCGAACCATTTCTTCGGCACACTGCTGACACCAATACTCTCAAGTGTATCAATAAGCTTTTTATGATGAGCAATGTCGAACGCCTTGCGTATATCAAATAAAATGCCTAGTTTAGCATTTTCTATCTAGAGCCTGGACAATTTGATTTGTGAGTGCCCCAACCGTTGTTATTTTCCTTACAAATCCAAAGTGAGTCTTCACTAAGAAGTCATTTTGTCATATAAACAACCACAATATATTTGAAACTACCTTTTCAAATACCTTACAACATTTAGACATCATGGACAATAGTCTAAAATGTTCAAGTTGGTTAAAATGCTCTGCTTTATGGAAAGGTTTTACCGTAGACTGCTTCAAAATATCTAAAAGTTCCCAACTTTCAAAACATAAATTTATCAAATGTACAATTGGGTCAAGAAAGTTTTGCAAGCAAGATTTAAGCAGTTTAAAAGATACATAATCATTTCTAGCAAATGTCTTTGATTTCAAGGAGCTTATTATATCTTATATTTCAGATTGAAATACTGGTTTAAGGAAAAAATAAGATGTTGGGAGTTTGGTGGGTTCAGTGGATTATTGAGTAAGAAGTTTGATTAAAAGGGGTCTCCTTACATCAGTGAATTAATTATCTATGAGTTCCACAGCAACACAATTAAAAAATAAATTAAATACACTTATATTATATCAATATTGAGATATAACACTATGCATTATAAATTCGGTAATGATGCAAGGCAGCAATATACATATAATGCGTGAAAACAAATTAAGACAGTTTTTCTCTTGATGAAATAGAAAGTGTTTGCTGTTTTAGAACATATTACAACTAAAGCTACTAAATAGAGGACATCGAACAAACGTAAATAGAGGACATCGAACAAACGTAAATAGAGGACATCGAACAAACGTAAATAGGGGACATTGAACAAATGTAAATAGAGGACATCGAACAAACGTAAATAGAGGACATCGAACAAACGTAAATAGAGGACATCGAACAAACGTAAATAGAGGACATTGAACAAACGTATTATTTAAATTATGGATGACAATGTTTAAATTAAATGGCAGTATGTTACAAATTGATAGACTTTTTTCGTATTTGGAATTTCCAAACATGCTAAAATAAGCCAGTTATCAGTTTAAAAGATTCGAAGGGGTGAAGGACGGAGTCAAGCCACCCATCTGATAGGAGCAATTATGTTGTATCATATAAATGCCAAGGCATTATAAACGTGTTCTTCAAAATTTTCAGACCTCATACTGCAAAACTATGATTTTTTTAGATATATTGAGAACAACAAAACTTCTAATTTTTACAAAAAGGTACTTAATTAATATATTATAATCCACATAGCAACAATTAACCAAACACTTTTTACCCTAAGTATGATAATATGCTCTATTTAATGTTGGGGTGTATTTAATTTCCAAGTAAAACATGCAACTTGTTAATGAATTTCCCGAAGGTATGGTATATTTTCAACAGTTAGGGATTGAACTATACAGCTTAAAATGAAATTACTAATAAATTAATAAAACTAAATATAAGAAGACAAGAGTAAAAACTATTATAAACGTATTCAGTGGGCTCCTTAATTTCACTGAGTCGGCCTTCAAGGATTCTGAAGGAAAGCTTAAACCTGCGGATATGTTTAAAATAGCAATAAATTTATTTATTTATTGTTACAAATGCAGCGTACGCCACCGACAGATATGTTACCAACATATACAGTCAGAATTCATACAGTAAAATGGTAATCCAATAAGTCGCTGTCAGTCATGTTCCTACCACATGTCTTCTGAGTAATTTACTATCGTAATTGATGTCAGTAAGTGGCAGTAAAATGTCTCTAGTTAAAAATGTCATGACACCTTCTTACAGATCAGATGAGGCAAATATATCAACAAGTTTTCTAATACCAATACAACAGTTAAACATAATCATATCTATCAATGCATTCGTTTTCATTATATTGCCCTAACTACTAAGAACAAGAACTGCTATATATTTACTCTCTATTTATATTAACTATATATTCACTCTGTTTTATTTCAAACTTATTTATTAATATTTAAAATTTATTTATTGTAATATCGTGCTAATTTCGAATACATTTTCAATTGGGCATAATATTAGATGTAATATTCTTTTGAAACTTCATAACTTCTTTTAATATCAGAGAAATATGAACTTGATGTTCTTATTTTCCGTAAGCTATAAAATAAACATTTTTAAAATTACATATTAAGCTTAAGAGTAGTATAGTACTAAACTTATTCATCATTTTATTCTTAATATTTATTTTTATGTAATATGGTTTTAAATAGCTGGATACATTGAATTTAGCTTTGTGACTGATCACTTTATGTCTAACTTAAAATACAACATGGCTTTCGATTTTTGATTCAAGCATATGTCACAGCTTTTATAACATTAATAGATAGTATATAACAACAAACTATACGAAACATCGTATGGTTTGTATGTAATGATGAAATAGATATTTGGGTTCCACTGATTTATAAATTATTAAAATATTTTGTAAAACATCATGTAATTAAGAAAAATACTTTTATTGAAGCACCAAGTTTAATAAACTATTTCCTTAGCCTCATAAATACAGTAAAATGTTTGATTAGTCAAAATATAAAATTATTATTGTTTAAAAATGTTACTAAGATGGTCGTTTCCTAAACTTAAAAGCTACCACTGGGAAGTCGGCAGTACTTTAGTAGTGCCAACCTACCACTGGAAAGTCAGCAGTACTGTAGTAGTGACAAGACACCACTGGGAAGTCGGCAGTACTATAGAAGTGCCAAGTTACCACTGGGAAGTCGGCACTACTGTGACAGTGCCAAGCTACCACTGAAAAGTCGGCAGTACTGTAAACGGCAGTACTGTAGCTACTACTGGGAAGTCGGCAGTGCTGTAGTAGTGACAAGCTACCAATGGGAAGTCGGCAGTACTGTAGTAGTGACAAACTACCACTGGTAAGTTGGTAGTACTGTAGTATTGACAAGCTACCTCTGGGAAGACAGCAGTACTGTAGTAGTGACAAGCTACCACTGGAAAGTCGGCAGTACTGTAGTAGGGATGAGCTATCACTGGGAAGTCGCCAGTTTTGTAGAAGTGCCAAGCTACCACTGGGAAGACGGTAGTACTGTAGAAGTGCCAAGCTACTATTGGGAAGTCGGTAGTACTGGAGTAGTGACAAGCTACCACTGGGAAGTCGGCAGTACTATAGTAGTGACAAGCTACCACTGGAAAGTTTGCAGTACTGTAGTAGTGACATGCTACCACTGGGAAGTCGGCAGTACTGTAGAAAGACCAAGCTACCACTGGGAAGTCGGCAGTACTTTAGTAGTTACAAGCTACCACTGGGAAGTCGGCAGTAACGTATTAGTGACAAGCTACCACTGGAAAGTCGACAGCACTGTAGTAGTGACATTTAGGTGCATGTCGTAGTGTTGCGAAATAATCTGGATCTGCCGTTGCTGGAGGAAAGAATGTATCGACTAGACCTTGTGTTCCTTTTCAAGCTACTGAGCGGTGCGGTCGACTGTCCGGTTCTTCTGGGCTTAGTAGACCTACAAACTTCAAGACGGACAAGATCTCAGGAGCCGTTTGGTAAACAACTTCTTTACACCCTCTATGTTTAATATGGACCTGTTCCTCGGATGCTGAGATCTGGCAAAGCGGTATCGGAGCATGTAGACTAATTTGGCTCATCCCTATCAGTCTTCAGGCGGCAACTCTTGGCATGGCATCGACCGCCGGACACTGCATGATTTTGTTATTTCCTGGGTTGTTGTTAGTCCACTGTAACGTAAAGTCATATGTTTATATTTATTTTATTGTCTTTTCAATTAGCGTGTGTAGATATGGTATCTACTTTATTATTTTGTTCAATATTTATCTTTGTTATGTACTCCGTAAGTCTTTGTTGTTGAATATTTTTACGATTATTAGCTTTTCAATTTCTTTTTGGTGTTTTACAGTATATTTATCTTTTGTGTTCCACAGTTAACCTAGTCATATTATTACTAGTTTTATCATAGTAAATTCGTATCTGTTATTTGGTACCTTAGTAGTTGTTCTTATTTATTTTAAAGCATCAATAGCACAGCTATTTATTATTCCATCGTTTTGTAGATTAACAAATCAGTAATCTTATCATTAAAAAGAATTTTTCACTGTTTTCAAAGCACACTTCATTCACAACTAAATATGTTTGTAACTCCCTTATCTGCTTTCCAATAAATTTTGCAAATAAACGAAAAAAATAAAAAGCATTATTGAAGGCAGAAGGGAGATTAGGTTCGCACATCAGTCATACAGCTCACATAGCACAATTGATACATAATGTATGCTTGTCAGTTTATTGTCTCTTCTGTAAATGGGGTAAACCGTAAAAATAAATAAATAAATAAGGAAAAATGCATTCTGTTAATATCTAGTGTATTTTTTTTATCTGGCTTTCAACATTAAGTAAATAAGCAACATTTATTTACATTAAAAAACACAATACTAAATATAAACATATTGCAATACTGATGTGGCTGTGGTATTACAAAAAGTTTTTTAATTAGCATAATATGTGGTGGTTTATATACATTACAAGTAAACGTCACATAACAACAATTTATTACAATATAAGCACAAAATGCACAAATATATTAAGTACAAAGTACACAAATATTATGGTGATAGATTTCGATGAACCACGCTCACCTTCCTCAGACCAGAGGGATTCACAAAAGAATGGAAAATGGCGTTCTACAACTCAATTTATAGGCCTCTGATCACGTGACCCCATTGGCTGTAATCGTCAAAATGGTGGCTGCTATGATACTATTGGTTAATCCGTATTGGCTGGTACTTCTGTTCTTTTAGTCGCTAAAAATAACTTAATTAAAACTATTTCGGAATCAAAATTAACCTGTTCATTCATTAATTTATCACGATCCTTACATTTTTCTTTAAAAATAAATAACTCTTCCCAAATATTCATAATACGACCCTTCTTACAAACTCTTAGAATATCTACATTTTCATCTATTTTATTCAAACTGTGGGTACAATTAAGAAGGTGTTTAGCTACATTAGATCTTTCAGGTTTCTTGTTTTTAAAGCAGAGACATGGTTTTTATATCTTTTGTTAACATTTTTAGTCTGACCTATGTAAAACATATTACAATCATTACAGTTAATCCTATATATTCCTGAATTATTGAATTTATCTTCACTTTCAATATTCGGGTGTTAAATGTTGGACATAGTATTAAAAGTCTTAAAAGCTACTGATAAATTGAATTTCTTAAATCTATTACCAACTTTTTCTTTAAACGGTCCATTGTAATGGAGGGATATATACATCGTTTGTTCATTATCGGATTTTTCTTTTTTAAGTGTTGTTCGTCTATCGTCTCGAATTTTACTTTCTATTTTCTTTTTTATTCTACTTCCAATTTCATCAATCATTTATGCCTTGTATCCATTTGCAATAGCTATTGATTTTATTAAATTTATTTCCTGTTTTCTATCTGTTGCACTTAATGGTATTGAATGCGCCCTATATAACACACTTCTGAAGCTAGTTGTTTTGTGAGACGGGGGATGGACAGAACTGTTATTTATTGTATGATTGGTTTGAGTAGGTTTCCTGAAAATTCTATAAAAAAGTTGTTTGTTATGATCACGAATTATTTTTAGATCCAAAAAGTTAATTTCATTCGTAAAATCAAGTTCACTGGTAAAACTAATCTTATGATGGTGACAATTAAGTATATTTAACATATTATCTAAATCATTGCATGATTTCTCGTTAAATAAAATTAGAATATCATCGACATAACGGTAGTAAAATATGATATCATGTTCCTTTTTTTAATTTATCTAAAATGGAGTCTTCATGATACTACAAATAAACCTCTGACAAAATGGCTGACAGTGGACTACCCATAGCTAAACCATCTTTTTGTAAGTAAAATTTGTTATTGAAACGGAAATAATTTTGTTTCAAGCTAGTTTTGAGCAACTTTACTATTGGATTTACATATTTTTTTTCATATTGTTGTTCTAAAAGGTTTTCCTTTACTAAGTCAATCACTTCATCAACTGGAATATTAGTATAAGTATTAGTATAAGTAAGTAAGTATAAGTAAATGTTTTATTTCATGAAACAATATATAAATATTGCATAGAAATCGTCAAGTTTGTAAACAAATTCATTAAGTTATATTTTAAAAAAACATTCACTCAATACATAGTCACATTCATACTTGAGTTCAAGTTCAAGTTTGTAAATCATTAATTCGTTTTAACTAATCCACTCCAGCACCTACGTCAGTCAGCCAATCACTAGGTCTCCCATTGGTGTGCCAAAACCTCATCTGTGCTGTAAAACACTTCCGATATCAAGGCAGCTTTCAGATGAGTTTTGAACGCCTTTAGCGTCGGGGCACTTTTAATTGCGTTCGGTAATTTGTTGACAAAACGAGCACCCGCGTGTGAGGGCAAGCGCTCGTAAGCTACCGTCCTGCGTCTTCCAGTTCGGTAGTTGTCCCTGCCTCTAGTTTCATAAGAGTGTATTTCTCTACCTCTTATGGGATCGCATTTTGAATTAAAGAATACGCACGTTTCTAAAATATACAGGTAGGGTAATGTAAACATTTTTAGGTTTTTAAATGATGGCTTGCACGACTCTCTCCACTGCAGTTTGGCAATTATACGGACTGCTTCTTTTTGCAGAATGAACAGTCTTGAAAACATAACATTTGCGCAACCACCCCACAGTGCTAGTCCGTATGATAAGTGAGGGTAGATTACTCCATAATATGGCGTCAACAGTATCTGGATCGGGCAATATTTAGAAAGCTGCCTCAAAACATAAATGCCTGAGGATACTTTGGAGCATATACTGTCTACATGGCAATCCCAAGTACCCCTCATCAAGGTGTATTCCGAGGAATTTTGCCGAGTAGACTTCTTCGATCTCAGTCTCGCCCACCATTACTGTTGGACTATGATCTGAGTCGCTTTGGCGCAGAAGGAACTGCATGAATGACGTTTTTGTCGCATTTCTTTTGAGATTTAGCTTGTTAAAATATTGAATTGAATTGTTAAGCTCAATGAACGTTACCTGTTCCAGTTCTTCACTTGAGTTTGAGTTAAAACAGAGAGTCGTGTCATCAGCATATTGGACGAGACGCCCTTGATGTACTGATGAACCAACATCGTTAACGTAGATTAGAAAGAGTAGCGGGCTGAGTATGGATCCCTGCGGGAACCGTATCTCAGTCACCTCTCCTCAGATCTCATATTTGAGATCCCCACAAATTGAGTTCTATCCATGAGATAGGATTGTATCCACTTGAGTGGCACGCCTCGTATCCCATAATTGTTGAGTTTGTGAATTAGAAGCCCATGATCAACACAGTCAAAAGCCTTCGTTAAATCGACAAATACACTTAGTGTACTTTTACGATTTTCAATTGCTTCTACTATCATATCGACCAGACACACTACTGCATCTGTTGTGGATTTTCCATTCCTGATTACAGATTACATATGTCAAATAAGGTTAACATAGTATCTTTACACAATTGTACATGATTGACCTTATCGACAAAATCAATACTGTTCTTAATGGTATATTTATTTTCAAGATTCAAAGCAGAAGTCAAAATATTGGAAAATATCTTTACAGTACAAGTAAACGTCACACAACACAAATTTATTATATTATAAGCAAAACATGAACAAATATATTACAATACAAGTACAAAATGCAAAAAAGTTCGTGCATTTTGTACTTGTATTGTAAAATAATTGTACATTTTGTGCTTATATTGTAATAAAATATCTTTGATACATTGTAGGTAGGGGCACATTTGAAATTTACCAGTGCGTGCGTGCGTGCGTGCGTGCGTGTGTGTGTGTGCGTGTGCGTGTGTGTGTGTGTGTGTGTGTGTGTGTGTGTGTGTGTGTGTGTGTGTGTGTGTGTGTGTGTGTGTGTGCGTGCGTGTGTGTGTGTGTGTGTGTGTGTGTGTGTGTGTGTGTGTGTGTGTGTGTGTGTGTGTGTGTGTGTGTGTGTGTGTGTGTGTGTGTGTGTGTGTGTGTGTGTGTGTGTGTGTGTGTGTGTGTGAGTGTGTTCATGCGTGCGTGCGTGTGAGTTTGAGTGTGCGTGCGGAGTCTGTGGAGTTATCTAGAAACAAAAGAGTTGAATAAATGTGTATGACATTTAAAAGTGAGTTTTTTAAAGCTTTATTCTAAAATTTCGATTAAATGTTAGATAAATATGCAAATTACAACTAAAAATATTTTGTGCTTATATTGTAATAAATTTGTGTTGTGTGACATTTACTTGTACTGGTATTACAAAATTAAATAACAATATCATCTTTCTGACAGATACAAAGTTAAACTTGAACATCTAAAATAGTTTTAATAATTTATATATACTATATACATACATATATATATATATATATATATATATATATGTATGTATATAGAACACACACACATATATATTTATAAAAGTTGTAATTCCTAGGGCTGCTATTTATAATAATGTTATAATAAAAAATAATAACTGAGCAGCCTTAAACAGTTTTTTATTAAATTAATACGAGTGGTTTCGGCATTATGTTTATTTTTATTTTTTGTATATATATATATATATATATATATATATATATATATATACCGTATGGTTTTTACCATCTAACATTTTATATTGATTTTAAATTATCTAAAAACTAAGTTTTTACTTGGAAAAAGCCCAAATATTATAAAAAAAAGATGATCTCCTGTCACAAAGCTAATTCAAACCATCAAGCCATTTATGACCTGTCTCACTGCTTCTACTTTTGCTACCTAATCACTCCGTAAAACAGCGCAAGTGGCATTCTGAAACTATAACCAATTGTTTGAATAGACTCCTCGCAATTACATGATCTACTGTCGATTCCCATTTGTATTCTGTATTGTATTCCACTAGTTACATCTGCTCACTTCAGCTCGGAACCGATTCTATAATGTCCATTGTCTACGAGGGAGGTTCATCCCACCTACAGGTATTGACGGAAGGAACTTATTTCGTCCATTAAGACTGTTTCAAGCTATATCCCAGCTAGTATAGGGCGAGAAATTTGATCTGCTCAACTGGAAAGCAGTACGTAGAGGTGGGTTTCGATATTTCAAGCGACAGTTCTGACGTGGGAGATCCGGGGTAATGGGGAGGTGCGGGGCATTCAAGATCTAATTGAATTATTTTTGTAGTGCCTCCTGACATCTTATTTCTGGAGGAGCTATTTTGTACAGTACCGGGAGCCTAGGAAGTGGAGTTGACATGAGAGTGCCACTAATAGCTCTCATGACCCTAACTTGGACATCAATCGCTTTTGTACGTGTGCTATTTAGCCACAATGGAACACTGTATTCAGCAGCTGAATAAACCAATGACAAATCAGTAGTACGCAGGACGTGTGCGTTGGCTCCCCCAAGTTGTTCCAGCAATATGACGTAGTATATTTGCCCTGGTTTTAATTTTAGCTGCTATTTTTCGAAAATGGCTTTTCATCATCAGTGGCTCATCTTACGTTACTCCCAGGTACTGCGGATGATTATTGCTGTGGAGTTTTACACCATTTAGAAAGATATTTAAATTTTCAATTAGCCAGTCGATTAATTAGGTGAAAGCAGGCTACTTCTGTTTTTGATGGATTAGGATTCAGATTCCAGGTTTTAAAATATTCTTCGAGGGCTGCAAGATCGTTTGTGAGTGTTTATTCAGTAGCTGTGACGTCCTTCTGTTGGTAAGCTAAAGCAATATCGTCTGCATATATAAATTCTCTTGACTTTGTGATTGGGATGTCAGCAGTATACACGTTAAATAAAATTGGAGCAAGTACGGGCTTCTGTGGCTAACCAACCTTCAGCTGTCTAAAAGATATTTCTTTACGACCTATATAAACTGTTATTAGCCTCGCCTTAAGCACTGACTCTAGAAGTCGCAAAAGAAAGGAACGAGGAAGGAGGCTGTAGAACTTTCATAAAAAACCTTTGCTCCATACTGTGTCATATGCCGATGTGAGATCAGCAGATTTTTTTAGCTTGTTTTCAAACCAATTCTCGATGAGCCAGGATCTGGTCACAACTCCGACCGCACCAAAATCCAGCTGCTCAACTGGAAAATAAGGATCAATAATGGGTGATATTCTGTTGTATAACAGTCTTTCCAGAAACTCATAAAAACACTAAGAAGAGATCTGTGGTGGTGACTTTCCCCTCGTTCAGGGTCTTCTCTTGTCAGCCTTCAAAACAGCTACTACTATTTTGAAACGCTTAAAAGCTTTTGGAAAATTGCCTGTGGCTAACATCTTATTGTAGACAGTTTGAAGCCATTGTTTCACTTTGCTACCAGCATGCATCAGAAATTCCAGAAAGATACCATGAGGGCCGGCTTCTTTCCCTGCTGGTATAACGGAAATCGCCTATGTATATCTTCCTCCGTGAAATTTCTGGAGACTTCTAGAGGTGCCAGTTGGCTCTTTTTTATTCCATTTAGATTTTCTTCTTTATCATTAAAAAAATAATTAAATAATTTTATTGGAATATATGAGAATTTTTATATTATTTATAATTCAGTTGGCTTGTGAATCACATGTTTGTCAGAAGGAAGGCGGGCTAACTACGATAAGCTGACTATCCGTTTGGCTATATTAGCTGCCTTTGGGTGGATCACTTCTCTTTGATTTGGAGATTTACCAGTAGAGATTCCATAAAAGTTACTACGCTTTGTCTACTACTATGGGTAACGTTTCCAGCAGTTTTAATCTTCAACAGTTTTAACCCATTTTCAATCCTGGCACTGTCTAGAGAGTGCAACAGTAGATTATCTGTGCTGGAGTTTTCGGTGACATTAATCTCTTTGTAAAGGTCATCTGATTCCTAATCCATCATTTAATAACATGATGAATTCTATAACAAAGCAATATGCCAGGAAATCGTATAGTTCTTTTAATGAAGATTAAAGGAAACTTGTTCGTTTTAATATATATTTTACCAACATAATATATTTTAGGTTCAATAGACATCAGTAACAAACAGTCAAATTTATCATATTGTAACTTTGGCATTTTACAACGAAAGTTATACTTAATTTATACAATGAGCGTATACTCATTTCGAGAACTGAATTCAACACCTTGGTAATTTTACTTGATAGATCACCTGTTCCAAGAGCGTTTAGAATTATATTTGAATGAATTGTAACATCTTTTAAATACGCGACCCATTACGTTGACTTACCTTTTAGCCCTAAAAGTTACTTCTCGATATGTATCCCGGAAAAAGTATTATAAATATGTATAAAGTACAAAGTTAGTAAATACTTAAAATGGGCATTCTAAGTCATCATCTGTACAAAACCCTTCAGTTATAAACCTCAAATATAATGTGTAAGTGAAAACTTTACTTTTCACGTCCTGACCTGAAGTCGTAAACCCACCCTCCTGTCAACAGAAGATTTGTAACTTTCACTCTCTAAATTAGAAAGGAACAAGCATGAGTTGATTAATTAAAAAAGACCTAGATAAACAACAGGCCTAATACCAACATCGCAATAATTATACGACTAAAACGTAACAGACATTTAGTATTAAAACATATGACAAGCGTATGACTTTACAAAGTATAACTAAAGTGAAATGGAGACAGTTGACATGTTGTTACTACCATATATATAAAGTGCCTAGTAAACAGTGAACAGCCCAACATGCATTAATGGTTTGAAAATGTACATCTACATTTCCACGATCAGATCACAGTTTCATCAACATAAATTACTTCATCACTTAAAAAATATTTACAACTCTACTCTAGTACTGTTCATAGATGTCAAATATTTCAATTTAAAAACCCAACTTGTAAAAATTATCTTTTTATTTCACATAAATCCTGAGATATGTCTGCTTTTATAAATAAAATATTACCTTTAAAAATCAGTAAATACAATGTAAGACGATTTTAAATAATAACTTTTTAAAATATTCACGCTTCAAAACTTTGAAAAATAGATGTTACAGTGCCAGGTAACTGGTACAAACTTTCTCCCTTTCCCTTTGTTATGTCAGATTGTTTAAAAAAACATATGTTTAATTAATTACATTTCTAAGGACTGTAGAGATGAAACACAAATATTTTTAAATAAAAATAAGAAAATAATATTCTTCAAATACAGCTGTATAATTAATCACATCGCCAGATTTTATTTAAACATCCTTCAACAACGTGAGTTATGGCTTTCGGCCTCCGGCCTCCAGTCCCAACTTATAGGGGTGGTAACTAATAATTAAAATTAAATTAATGAAAAATTGTTAATTGTAATTTGCATTTTAACTGAACATTTTATCAAAATCATTAAAATAAAGTTTGAAAACTTTACATTTTTAGTGTTTTTGCCCGTAAAAAACTATTTTGTAACTCAAAAATTATTAAGGTTGGGACACGCCATTTTTACTATAATATGTTAAATTGTAATTCACATCTTCACTAAAAAAACTAATAAAAATCGTTAGAGCAGTTTATGAGAAAAATAAATTGTTGTATGTTTTTGCCAATAAAAAGAAAAAAAAAAAGAAAAACAAAAATTTCAAAAATGTGAAAAACCAGTCTAGAAATATTGACTAAATACACCTACATATAAAATTTCAAAAAAATCTATTTATCCGTTTGGTCTCCAGCGAAGTGATCATACACATAGATAGACAGACATAAGGTCACACAACAAAATAAATAAAAAACACGCTTTGATTTCAGGGGGCCCAAAGATTTTTTTGGACGTTCACAATAATTTCTCTATGCTAACGCATATGGAAGAAAGTAAAATGTTATTGGTTTTACGATTTAGTTATTAAAAAAAAAAAATATGTAAATCACAATAAGTATGTTTTTAAGAAAGTGGTTAAAATCTGTGTGCTTCAAACTAAAAATCTAAATATTGAAAGATTATCTCAACATAATAGAACTTTTAAGAAGATAATTTTATCATAAATCAAACGTTTACCTGGTTTTATAAGCGTTCCCTTGTAACGTTCACTGCTCTCTTCTGGAAATTATAAATGTACAAATAAAGAATTTCCTATGAACAATTGCTTGGTTTGGTCTCTACTGATGGGACATTGGCATATTTTTTTGTGGTATCTGCAATAGCTGGGAGATCACAAATTTGTGACGGTCCAGCTAACAGGTTGGTTGCTTGTTTCGAACTAACCAGGGGATACGTACAGCTTTGTTTGCTGTGGACGTGAACAATATCATCCCACAATGTAATAGCTCTTCTTGAAATAGGAAGCTTCTTTAAGACATTGCGTAAAGAATTCAATAAGATATTGGATGCCCCGCACCTCCCCATTACCCAGGATCTCCCACGTCAGAACTGTTGCTTAAAATCTCGAAACCCACCTCTACGTACTGCTTTCCAGTTCTCGCCCAATAGCTTGAATCAGTTTTGATGGACGAAATAAGTTCCTTATTAACGATTCGTCAATACCTGTAGTTGGGATGAACCTCCCTCGTAGGGAGTGGATATTATAGAATCGGTTCCGAACTGAAGTGGGCTGATGTAACTAGTGGAAATACAAATGGGGATTACAAAATACATGTGATTGTGGGGAGTCTATCCAAACAATGGATCACATAGTTTTAGAGTGCCACTTGTGCTGTTTTACGGAGGGATTAGCTACCATAAATATAATTAGTGAGGCAAGTATTAAATTGCTTGATGGATTGGATTCAGCATTGTGACAGGAGATAATCTGTTATATATTTATTTTAATTTTTACTATAGTGTAATGACTTTTTGAATTTTTGTCCAACTATAAAACTCTGCTTTTACATCATTTTAAAAATAAAACAAATAATGGTTGTTGACAAATAAACCATACTATATATTGGCAATGTAACATATTGAAATGGAGGGTGTTTATATAAATATGATTAAAGTTATTTCACTTTTAGTTTTTAAGCTCAACTTTTCTCTAGCTCTAAACTACAGGCGATCGAAAATGGTAAGAGACTTATATTAACTACAAATTAAACAAATGTTATTCTTTTGTATTTACTCATAAATATTTGACTATATATTGAGTATTCTACAACCTTCAGCAACGTATTTGATGTCTGAAGAATCCTACCTCGTTCCTAAATAAAGCCTCACACAATGTATACAATGTATTGGAATCACTGCGAATTATATACTTTATTATTGTAGTTTAAAATGTTTAAACTATATTTTTATGTTGGTACCAAATAATTGTATTTCACAATGTACAAATAATTATTATTAGAGTACTTACCGCAGATAGTTTAGACAAATAATATGTGCTTAACGTAGTGCAATCGATTTTGGGTGATTTATTTACTTCCCAATTGTATAGCCAGAATTAGTTAAAATACATTACCTTGAGACAATAAAAATACAAAAAACGTGTTTTTAAGGACAATATTAGATCTTGTATGTGGTGAATTTAGGTGATTTTAAATCAACTATAAGACAAAACCGTTAAAGTACAAGTCAAATTAAATAAAATGAAAAAAAAAAATACCTTCCAGTACACAGTAAAATAATATATTCTTAAAGATTACAACTCTCATGGACCAAATTCCACACAGCCCAATAACTAACACCCATCTCGCTTGCTACAGCACGTGTGCTTGTTGAAGGGTTGTCTTTAATTTCTTTATTTAATACTTCCTCTTCTAAATGAGGAGTACGAACAGTTCTAGTGTACCCTGTATCATACAAATACAGGATGTCCAAATTTTACACAAGTCAATTTCATTTTGACCAGAGGACGAGACATACACGCATATGACACACGAGGCAAGAATAACTACTGGACTGTGAGACACAGGACTGTAGTTTACGAGCATTTGCCCTCGCAAGCAGGGGTTGGTTTACCAACAAGATGCCAAATTAAATTAAAAATGCCTGGCAGCCCAAGGCGTTAAACACTAATTTTTAGGGCCACAAGCATTTTACAATACTGAGGAGATAATTTCTTACGACTGGGTGACCGCATTGTCAGAAAAACCAGCGCTGGAAGTGTGTAAGTTGGCAGAATGAACGTGGCGTGAGTGTAAACGCTTTAAGTTTGACTCGAGTTTCAATGTGGTTTGATTATTCAAAGTCTAGTTATTATTATTATGACGATTGATATTCATTGTACAATGTTCTGGAAATAAAAGATTTTAATTGATAAATTAACTTTAAAACTACCGGTTTTTCGTAATCGACGATTAACAAATTCAAATGTGTATCGATTTGGAAATTGTATTTTTATCAGCTCCATACGTCATATTAAGGTTATTTTACTTTCCAATGAATACGTTCCTATGAATAAATAAATAATTGGTCGCGCACAAAGAAGTAACTGGCCACTGCTAATGGAAGTAACTGAACTATGACTTGACTTGACCAGTTATCACTGAGAGCTTATCATTACACTGCACAACAAAAAAATATTTTTTCAATGTTTCCTACACTAAATTAGTCAATTTCTACTAATTTTGGGGTGATAAAAACGAAAATAACAATGAAACATTTTTGTTTGCTCTGGTTTTTGAGATACACAGTACTTAATCTTAAAGAGTAGTTATACTATACGTGAAAAGTGAAAGTACATGAAACAATATTGTTATGTTTCTTTTAGAATATTGTAAGTACAAAATTGATAAAAAAAACATTATTCTTAGTGTTTTGACAAATAAAAGAAGTTTTTACCACCAAATTTCAATTAAGTCAATCCGATTCATTGTAAGATCGCTGTCGTTTAGCTTGTCTTTTATAACACACTTCTGGAGCATCCCTACACATAGACCAGCAGTAGTCTGCAAGCATTGCTTCATTCCAATGGCCCTGATATCTCTGTTCCATTAAGGCAATGTCTTGATGGAATCTTTCTCCATGTTCGTCACTCACAGCTCCACAGTTTTGTGGGAAGAAATTAAGATGAGAGTGAAGAAAATGAATTTTTAATGACATGTTGCATCCAAGTTGGTGGTAAGCTTGAAGAAGCTCTTTAACTAATGCTGTGAAGTTATCATCTCTTTTGTTACCTAAAAACCCATGTAAAACTCCCTTAAAGGCTTCCCAGGCTCTTTTTTCATTTCCTGTTAAAATCATGTCAAAAGCAGGATCATTTACGATTTCACGGATTTGAGGCCCAATAAAGATGCCTTCCTTGACTTTAGCATCACTTAACCTGTGAAACTTTGCTCTCAAGTACTTAAAAGCTTGTCCTTCCTGGTCCATGGCCTTGACAAAGTTCTTCATTAGTCCCAACTTAATATGTAATGGAGGAAGGAGAACATCCTTAGGATCTACAAGAGGCTCGGCAACTACATTTTTCTCATTAGGGTTTAGGTCTCGTGTAGGCCAGTTCACTTTTTTATAGTGAGATTTTCTATCCCGACTATCCCACATACACAAAAAACAACAGTACTTGGTAAACCCTAATTGCATTCCTAGGAGTATAGCAATGACTTTCAGATCACCACAGATTTGCCACTTGTGTTGTTCATATTTGATTGATTGGAGAAGTGTTTTCATATTTATATAAGTTTCCTTCATGTGAACTGCATGACCTATAGGAATAGAAGGTAGCTGATTTCCATTATGCAGAAGTACAGCTTTTAAGCTTAGTTTTGAAGAGTCTATAAACAGTCTCCATTCAGATGGAGTGTGATCCAAATTCAAGCAGTCCATCAAACCATTAACATCAGAACAAACTACGAGGTTTTCTTTTTTCTCAAAAAAAGGAAGCAAATCTTTTTGACGCTGTCTGTACTGAGATATTCTCACATCATGTTTTAGAAGATTCCACTGTTGTAGTCTTGACCCTAAAAGCTCAGCCTTTTCCTTAGACAAGCCAAGATCTCTTATAAGGTCACTCAACTCTGCTTGACCAATTCTGTGCGGGTCACTAGACCTATCTCTGACCTCAAAATCAGGGTCATAAGATGTAGAAGGATGGGTTGCTCCTTCTAAACAGTCTTCATCACCTTCCTCTGAAATTTCATAGTTTTGGGGTGGAGAAGGGACTGGCAAAGTGTCTGAGTGTGGTACAGGCCGAAGAGCAGATGGGAGATTAGGGTATTTAACCGTTCCTCTTTTCTTCATAGATAAACCTTGCTTAATGGCAGGAGTTAAGCAGAAATAACAGTCTTCTATATGATTGGTAGGCTCACGCCAAACCATAGGTACTGCAAAAGCCATTGCCCGGTTTTTATTTTTCAGCCACTCTCTCAATATGACGGAACAAGAATTGCAACATATATGAGGAGCCCATGATTTATCTTGGTCCCCAACTTTCACACCAAAATAATGTTCATAGGCAGTCTTAACGATAGGTGTCATTTTACGTTTCTGAGCCAAAAATGTTATTTCACCACATATATAGCAGAAGCTATCGACAGAATTTACACACTTTCGAGGCATTTCAGATCAGCACTTAAATTAATTTTAAAATCAACTTCACACAATAATTTCAATAGCAACAACGCGCGTACAACTGACAAAATCACATAGGTTATGTTTATTACTTATGAACAGCTGAAGAGAGAGAAATTATGTAAACAAACATGTGTACCAACTGTTGGTGATGAAATATTTCATTTGTTGAAAACTTCATATATATATAATATAATGATACTATATCTTGAAAACAAGAGCTAATATATAATGTTTATGGTCATTTTCGGTTTTAACACGTGGAAATACATTAAAATCAGCTAATTTCAACCCCGAAACAAAACCTTTGTTGTTCAGTGTTATTTGTCGGAATTCCACATGACCTTAACCCTGCGAACTGCCACCAAGTCTCATAGACCTGAACTCTGAGGTAATGGTTGGTGTGGGTGAGTGAAGTCACCTACAGTCACTAGATTCATAGTAGCTACATCCCTCCTCATGCTAGTGACTGACGTGTAGTCTCACAGACCTGAGCTCTGAGGTAATGGTTGGTGTGGGTGAGTGAAGTCACCTACAGTCACTAGATTCATAGTAGCTACATCCCTCCTCATGCTAGTGACTGACGTGTAGCCTCACAGACCTGAGCTCTTTGGTAATGGTTGGTGTGGGTGAGTGAAGTCACCTACAGTCACTAGATTCATAGTAGCTACATCCCTCCTCATGCTAGTGACTGACGTGTAGTCTCACATACCTGAGCTCTGAGGTAATGGTTGGTGTGGGTGAGTGAAGTACCTACAGTCACTAGATTCATAGTAGCTACATCCCTCCTCATGCTAGTGACTGACGTGTAGTCTCACAGACCTGAGCTCTGAGGTAATGGTTGGTGTGGGTGAGTGAAGTCACCTACAGTCACTAGATTCATAGTAGCTACATCCCTCCTCATGCTAGTGACTGACGTGTAGCCTCACAGACCTGAGCTCTTTGGTAATGGTTGGTGTGGGTGAGTGAAGTCACCTACAGTCACTAGATTCATAGTAGCTACATCCCTCCTCATGCTAGTGACTGACGTGTAGTCTCACATACCTGAGCTCTGAGGTAGTGGTTGGTGTGAGTGAGTGAAGTCACCTACAGTCACTAGATTCATAGTAGCTACATCCCTCCTCATGCTAGTGACTGACGTGTAGTCTCACAGACCTGAGCTCTGAGGTAATGGTTGGTGTGGGTGAGTGAAGTCACCTACAGTCACTAGATTCATAGTAGCTACATCCCTCCTCATGCTAGTGACTGACGTGTAGCCTCACAGACCTGAGCTCTTTGGTAATGGTTGGTGTGGGTGAGTGAAGTCACCTACAGTCACTAGATTCATAGTAGCTACATCCCTCCTCATGCTAGTGACTGACGTGTAGTCTCACAGACCTGAGCTCTGAGGTAATGGTTGGTGTGGGTGATTGAAGTCACCTATAGTCACTAGATTCATAGTAGCTACGTCCCTCCTCATGCTAGTGACTGACGTGTAGTCTCACAGACCTGAGCTCTGAGGTAATGGTTGGTGTGGGTGAGTGAAGTCACCTACAGTCACTAGATTCATAGTAGCTACATCCCTCCTCATGCTAGTGACTGACGTGTAGTCTCACATACCTAAGCTCTGAGGTAATGGTTGGTGTGAGTGTGTGAAGTCACCTACAGTCACTAGATTCATAGTAGCTGCATCCCTCCTCATGCTAGTGACTGACGTGTAGTCTCACAGACCTAAGCTCTGAGGTAATGGTTGGTGTGAGTGTGTAAAGTCACCTACAGTCACTAGATTCATAGTAGCTGCATCCCTCCTCATGCTAGTGACTGAAGCGCAGTCGTCATTCCCGTATCCTTTATGGTTTTTTTTATTTATTCTCGTTTCGGGTCTGTCTGACTTGGCGCCAGTACTCGCGTTACATTTTTTTCACGTTTCTGTTTTTAAATTTATTATATTTAGGTGAATTTGTATGGAATTTATAAGCCACATATGTTTTATTTTTGTGCATTACATCTGTCGTTTGAGTAATGATGTAAAGTGAAACAGAGAAAGAGAGAATATGGAGGCTTCTGGACGATGTAGAAAATAATATTTCTTTTCAAGAGGATAATATACTTTTCAAGAAAATAATAGCCTGTACTTGTCAAGAGGAGTTTGACAAGTCCTTTAGTTTAGTTAGTCCGTCCAAGAGGAGAAAGAGTTTATAAATGGATTTGTAGAAAATTTGAAATAATATAAAATACAACTGTAAAACACAGTTTTAAGTTTGATTGTCAAGGGCATGCCTCTTTTACATATCCAAATAACTTAATTTTAAGGTAAAATTATATTCAATTTTTGAGAGTAAATGTTCATTCATTGTTTAGTATAAGTACATTTTTATTTTTTTTATACATCAAGCACTTTTCTTAGTTAAATTCCTTAACTCATGTAGTATTTGAAAGCGTTTGTTTGTATTTTTGATTGTTCTCTAAAACCTAACACTTTTTTCACGTTTTAAATTTGTTTTAGAAGAATGTCTAAATGAATTTCAAAGTAAAATTTGCTTAGTTCAATTATTTTCAACAAATCCCAACTTATTATTATTACATGTTTCTAAGTATAATACTCAGTTCCAGCTTAAACTATAAAAGCGGGCTATTTTTAATCATTACGCTTATTCTAGGTGTATAGTAGTAATTGGGGTTAAAGTTATTTTGAAACTTTGTTAATCGCTTTAAATAAAGTCTACAGGTGTTCCTTCTAATAAATTCATCAAGCACTTAAAAAATAACCATTAATGGATGTTATAGGCACGATAAATCGAACTCTATAACGAAAGTAGGTTACTAACCCATTTTGGGGTGATGACATTGTAAATAATGTAAATGTAATGTAAGTAAGTAATGTAAAAGTAATAATCCATTTTTTATAAAAATCACAATTTATTAACCATTTGATGTTACTTCAGACGTGAATATCTTGTAAACACAACTAAACTTAAAAAAAGATACTCTTCATTTTGTCCTGAAGCTCATTTAACGTAAAGTTGCAGACAAAAATGTTAAGTAGGCCTATATTTGGTAAATAATTTACTGGAATTTTTGTAGAAAATTCTACTCTTCAAGAAGATATTTGAACTACTTCATCTAAATTATCAAAAACCTCCCTCTGCCTGCCTGCCTGTCTATCTATCTATATATCCTCTATATAAACAATTTGTTGATATCAACTATTGTATTTGGGTGGTGAGTTTATGAGAAAATTAGTAAATCATTTGAAGTTATTTTCTTAATATATGGTAGAACATATAAAAATGGTATCGGTGTCATAATATTAGAATCGTTGAATTTCCGTTATTTATTACAAAACGTAACACACATTTATTTGAAGTGTATAAAGAAATAATTTAAAAGTATAATATAAGTAATGAAGGAAAAACTGGAGTTTCCCATTGGGAATTTCTCAATTCATATTACTATATAGAAAGCACTAAAACAGTCTTGACGGAAATCCCAGTCTAATCTAAAGGTCAACCAGCTAGATCGTTATAAAGTGCACGTGAGCATCATGGTTAACTAGTTGGTCTACAACAGTCGACCATGATGTTTGTGAACTTCCTTCTGTGCTTACTCGCCTGTCAAGGTATTCGTTTATTTGCATTTATACTTTTAAAATATAGCAAACGTACATAATAGGGTATTTACACAACAATATAGCTATAAAGTATGGGTATCTGCATATATATACATATGCAGATACCCATACTGCATTTTTTAAAGTTATTAAGGATCAAACATTTCAAAGTACCTCCATTTTGAAAATTATTACAAAATGTTTTTGCTTTTTTAATTTCAGTAAGAAAATGTTTTTAGTAATGTGTATGTTATATTTTAACTCTATAGGTTAAATATTTTTAAAAATAAAAAATTATTTGTATAAAATACAAAATGGTGGCTGTAGAGGTACTGGAGGTGATTTGGAGGTGAATTTTTAAATATGATATTATGTCTTAATTTTTACCCACAATCTATATCTAAAAATATAGGTATAGATACGTGTGTTCGTGCGCGCGTGTGTGTACGTAAACCAGTGATATAAATTAGGGTATTTAAAATTACGAAAATAGGAGTAGTTGTAGATTGATTTTTTAGCAGTGTTAACATGTGAGTAGGAGACAAACTTGAACAACTAAACTAAATATAAAATATAGTTGATCACTAAATTGATACAAAACATGATACATGATAATTCTGTGAAAAAGAGAGACATTGAATCAGTGTCATAAGGCAAGATTAAATCACGTTGGGTGCGACAGGCTAAATTACGAAACTATCCCTAAGACATAAAAAAACTACTTTCCATTAATATCTTCCCTTGAGATTAGTAGACCCTATATATATGATGAGAGAAGTCCATTGTGACGTCTGTACTGGGATAATTATGACGGCATAATGTGCAACGGATATACTCGAAGTCAGGCCCTCGAAGGATAATTGTTAATTTTCTCAGTAATAAACTTGAAAATCACTAAGTTAAAGTACTTTCTTACTGAAATTTATCGATTTTATTGTTCAAAAAATAATTGTATTGCCAGAGAACAACAACTATCACGCAATAAGAACAGACCAAACCTTATTAGGAAGTTGTGTACTAAAATAAATGCTTAGTAAACTGGTATACAATATATACATTGTAAATATTACACTAATTTATTTATTGAAAACATATCCATGATAAAAAGAAATAGTTAACTTAGCTTTTACATTGTATAGATTTTTATTGTAAACTTTCAAGGTATCACTAAATAATAAAAATACGAGGTGGTTAGAACCATCAACACCCCATCATATTTTTACGTAACCTTTCTTCCACTAAGTGAAATGTTATACAAGTTTTGTTAAAATCACTGAAATGTTGTACATATTGTTATAACGTATGATAATAATACAACTTAAACCGTCCATATATTTATTTATTTTAAACACGTAAGTTAGCTGAAAGAGATCCGTTACTCTTATTTATCTTTACCATACTTATTGCCTGAATACATACAATGTAACACTAAAAATATTTATATTTGACGGTGATACCAGTGCGTATTTAAGGACCACCTGTTTAAATCTCAACTAGAGTCGATAGGATTAGCAGCCTTCTGCTGTCAGTTGGATTTTGTTTTTTTCATTGTTAGGTTAAAGTTTGTGTTAGTGTCTTCCATTCATTAAACCTCTTTGCCCTCTTTCATTTCCTCATCCCATTTTAATATTATAAAAGATTCATTTCAACCTAAGAGAGATTATATCATTTGTTTCTTTTGCTTATTTATTTTTTCAAATTTTTCTTTTATTATGTTTATTAGGAGTTCTTCTTCATTGTTCTATAAAAACATCTCAATCAATATTATTGATGTACTGCTTAAGGTATTGTAATTAGTTGCTATGAACGTTATAAACTATTTCCATAAAGCATTGTGTAAAACCTTATTAATAAATATTTCTTTCGTATACTGAAAACAGTATTCACCAGTTCCCGTTAGCCCACAGGCCTGTGCGTAAACATTATCCATCGAATAAAGTACCAACAGTTAGATCAACTAAGAAATCAAACCTTGGAACTTACCCTCCTTAATCTAAACCTACTTAGGCAATGGCAGACAATATTTTTAAAATATATAAGCATATCAAAATATAAGGGAGAAATACAGTCTGAGCTATAAGTTGAGATTACAGTTGAGAGATTACCAAGGATTTTACAAAACCATATGAAAAAAGGACTGCAATACTATTTTAAGTGCTTATCTACTTCATAATACATCTCTTTATATTGGATTATTGTTTATATTTTAAAAATACACACCACATATTCCAAATGAAGTAGAGGTTTGTATCGATCCACGCTATTTATGGGTTTAGATTATAACCTCTACCAATACATCTAAAAATGCATCCCTTTTAATGCATCCCTTTTAAATGCAACCCTCCGCCCTATCATTTACCATGTTAACATATTTTCCTTTTTCTCAGGAGCTATATGAGATAACATGTTTCTGTTTTTTGTATCTAAAAGTACAAGACTTCCCCTTTATACTGAACCAAAAACCATTTAAAAATTAACATTTTTTCATATTTTTGTAAATTTTATAAATTTTGTCAACAAAAAAATATTTTTTATGATGATTTTTATTTTATATTACATAGTCAAATTAATATTTTTTTATAAATTTTCGGTTCCAGCTGTGAAGATAAGTGTGATATACAAGCAGTAAAAGTTTGGTGATGATATCTCAAAGGATTACTGATAAAAGGAACATAAAGTGTGAAAAATACAAGTTTTCGGAAAACCTAAAAGAGAATAGCACAAGGAGTTTATAACCAAACAGATTTTATTAACCTACCTTTGACATGAATTGTTAGTATAATCCTGGTCCATATGATGGTTCTTCTCCCTCTTCATCCTCAAATTTATCCTCAAGCCTTCTTTTAAGCAGGTTTTTATGCTGTCTTATTTTTTTTTTTCAAGCTCATCTTGTGCCTTCTCCGCTGCTTTGATTCTTCGTTGGTCGACTCTTTGACAGCCATAAACTAAGTTTTTGCCAGGTTGAAGTCCACACTCCTCCAATACTTTGCACAGAATCACTGCACCATCATTAAAACTAGACACTGCCAAATGCACACCTAGTCTAAGGGTTTTCAGCCTTACAAATGTTCCTTTGGGAATAAAACTCCAGATTACATTGTTTAGGGACTCATTACTATTCTGTGTTTTACCCCCCAAACATTTTTGCAACAATCTGGTATCACATAGATCTTTGAAGATGGGTTTTATGAATATCATTACACGAGCAGGCAAATGGAAATGTTCTGAGTGGTCGTATGTTTTATTTTCCCTCATAGCCTTCCGGTACTTGCACCAAGTGTCATCGCTGTCCGGACATAGACCATGCTGAGGATTGTCATTGGATGATGAAATATGGAAATATTCGGCCCAGACTGCCTTTTTCATGGCTTGAACGTTTTCATGGTTTCGCCTGATTGCCAAACCGTAATATTTTTGAATTTGGAGGATGGCTGCATCGGTTAACCCACCTCTGCCACCCAACGATGAACCATCGGGAAGTTTCTTATTGGTGGATTTCAGATAGCGAAGCCTGGTCCCCATCCGCTTCTGAACATGCCCGATGCACTCTATCTTTTCTATATTAGTTTCACCATAGGGCTTACTTGCAAGCACTGCAGCATGGGCCTTTGTGTCCCCGTCGCCTAGATATTCTGTATAGCGTACAGTGTACAAAGCCTGAGAACGCTGGAAAATGTTTATGGCACCGGCAACTTCCATAGCGCCACTTGATCCCCTAAAATTGCCTGAACAGTCATCATCATGCCTATCATCTAGTCTACCCGTGCACAAGCAATATTTAGATAAAATCTCTACATCCACCACTTTGCCTGTGATTAGAGATGTCGCAGAAACTACACCGTTCAGAGATTTGTGGCCTCTACGCTGCCACGAACCATCAACAGCTACTGCCATGTCAGTTGATTTATCATTCAGATTGATAGTTTCTAAAACATTTTTTGACATAGAAAGTTTACATACCTTAGCAGCATTAATACTCAAAAACTCTTCATATAAATGAAACCTAGCATAGGGAGTGTCAAAGTTCATAGCGCTACATAGTTTTTCAGCGGCGATGCGACCCTTGCCAATGTTGCGTAGGCCTAAAACTAACCTAACATTTAGATCATGCAATTTATGAATCTTTCCTGCCTTACTGAATGAAACATTTTCACAGTTATCAAACTTGGTTGTATTTTCTTCACAATTGTAACACTTTACTATTATTTCACAGGCTAAGCCCGAAATTCTTTTCTTTGAAAACGTCAAAGCGGATTGGCAATCTTTACAGTTAGCAATTTTGTTTACAGCATGCTCTAGTTTTGACAAATCTACAATGGTATATTCAAACTTATCTGCCACGTCCTGTTGATAGTACTCAAAACCTTCACAAAGCTTTTTAAATGATGAAGATGTAGGCCTAGGCCTAGATGGAGTGGGAGTTTGTTCTTTTCTACCTAAAGCTGTACTTTGATTGCCGTGAAACTTTCGTTTCTTGAAAACTTTAGAAGTACTACGAGGCATTTTACACAATAACACGTTATTTATATAATAATACTAAATTACAGACTGCTAATAAAAGTCTACTTGGTAACACTGACACTCAATGTAAATATAACCACAACCATAAGAACACTAAATGTATAAAAAGTAAATATTGTAAACAAGAAGCAGAAACCTCAGCTGGCATTTGTACAGGAAAAAAGATACATACAAAGAGGAACAAAATACATGTTCAAGGATAGTACTGTATTACTATAACAAATGAATTAATCCAGACAGAATCAAACTCATTTTTAGACTTCGCGTGATGGTTGGATTTTCGGACGTAAAATCTTGGAACCATGTTCACTTATATAAAAAAAAGTGCGTTTGCAAAATGTTGTTGGCCATGTATTATATATCATTTTAAAGAGGAGATTATGGACTATATAATGCAAGAAAAAAATTTTTTTTCACAAAAAATATTTTTTTCGTGCAGTGCTCCCCTTAATAAATATTTCTTTCGTATACTGAAAACAGTATTCACCAGTTCCCGTTAGCCCACAGGCCTGTGCGTAAACATTATCCATCGAATAAAGTACCAACAGTTAGATCAACTAAGAAATCAAACCTTGGAACTTACCCTCCTTAATCTAAACCTACTTAGGCAATGGCAGACAATATTTTAAAAATATATAAGCATATCAAAATATAAGGGAGAAATACAGTCTGAGCTATAAGTTGAGATTACAGTTGAGAGATTACCAAGGATTTTACAAAACCATATGAAAAAAGGACTGCAATACTATTTTAAGTGCTTATCTACTTCATAATACATCTCTTTATATTGGATTATTGTTTATATTTTAAAAATACACACCACATATTCCAAATGAAGTAGAGGTTTGTATCGATCCACGCTATTTATGGGTTTAGATTATAACCTCTACCAATACATCTAAAAATGCATCCCTTTTAATGCATCCCTTTTAAATGCAACCCTATTATGAGAAATAAGTTTTATTTGCCACCACAGTACAAAAGTTAAGAAATATAAAACTGATGACAGAAATTATTATATTGTTGACACTTTCAGGGATCCTTGGTCTGAAAGAATCTTGTGAGGCAGAAAACAAAGCCCAGAGCAGTGATGGGGCTTCATGTTATGGTAAGTGACCTTTATAATATCTTGTATTAAATTTATTTTGTTGTTAAGATATATTAAAACTAACTTCAATTTATATTCGTAATAAATTAGATTGATTTACTCAACGACTAACTAACGATATTTAATTTACCTAAAAACATGTAGATAGAGTATAAAAATATTAATTCAATTATTTTAAATACATTATTTTTGTTACTTTTATTACAATGGAGTTTTATAAATAGTATCACACATTTCCTGTTTTTTATCTTACAAAACGATGAATTGTCTTCTGTTTATAAATTACAAATCATTTAATAATCATTAATAAGGCAAGAAATTCAAAGAAGCTTGTACTTTCAATACGTTTAAATGTTGAAAATTGGAATATATATTTAATTTGAAAGTAAATTCTTTGGTTCAAAAACTGGTCGTCATTGATACACTTTACTACAATAGCAGTTATTGCCTTATTTCTTCAATATAGTTGACTAATATATCCCTTTGTTTAGTTTAGCTGATATCTACAAGTAGTTTTCACATATAGGAATAGGATTGTTAGAATACAGAAGGCCACAGAAATAACAAAATCATAAAAGGTTATTGTAGCCCATCAATAGTAATATTACCATTATTATAAGATATATTTGTTCAAATATGTAATTACAGTTTCTTATTTACTAATTTATCGTTAATATTGTGAACAAAACACTAATAATAAGGACCCTCTTGATAAGTACAAACTTAGCAGGCCCAAAAAAAATGTATATTTTTGGTCATTAAACTAGTCGAATATTACAAATACATTTTAAAGAAATATTTACATATTTATAGGTTGTAGTTGATTATTGAAATACATAATATACTTTTAATTCAATATATTGATAAATGACTTGTGTATATTTATATATTTATAAGCATTAAAATATGTGATATATTCAGTATATTTTTCTAGTGTGTGGCCGTTCAAATATACCCAATGATCCAGCACAGTCGAATTTAGAGTATAAAAAACCTACATCCGCAGGAGACTTTCCCTGGCATACAAACATATATAGGAAGATGGATGAAGGATGGGAACTGATCTGTGGAGGGACTTTAGTCACACAACAAGTCGTCATCACAGGTTTGTGCCTAAGGAGATACGGTCTACATATGTATGAATATAGGTAGTTAGTTAATATAGGGGCATTAGTTTTAAGGAAGTAGTTTAGAGTAATGTAATAAGATCGAAAACAATGTGTAAACTACCAAAACAGTGCTTGAAGTGACTTGAAGGAGGAAGAGAAACCTTTTTATATAATGATCTTATTTTATATACTTATCTTATAATGACTTATTTTATATACTAAGACAGCTATTTAGTTAATATATCATTCCAGTGATTAGTTTAGTATATTTAAGTAACATGCATCTCACGAGACAATTACTAATGGTAGGAAGAGCTACAAAATGAAGAGTAACCACTGGAAAAGCTTGCAAAACAATACAATGGTAACTGTTGAGGCAAATAGTGAAGGAATCAACAGTGCGATGGCTAACAAAAAGATAGCTGGATGAAAGTGTTAGTAGTGTGAAAGCTACTAAATTAATTACTAATTAAACGTGTGAATTTATACAACAATATAGCTCAACAACAATTGCAATAGTCACATGACAGCTACTTAATGAATTGCTAAGTCAACTAGTGAACTTTTACAAAATTATAGCTGTGTGACAGTATTAGAAACCTAATAGCTACTAATGCATTGCTGAGTTATCCAGTGAACTTTTACAAAATTATGGCTGGTTAACAGTATTTGTAGTGTGATAGCTACGAAGTGAATTTATGAGCTAACAGGTGAATCTCTACAAAATTATAACTGGGTTACAATTGTTAGCAGTATGATAGCTACCAACAGAATTTCTGAGTTAGCCATTGAATTTCTACAAATTTATGGCTGGGTATTTGTAGTGTGATAGCTACTTAGAGAATTTATGAGCTATCCGGTGAATCTCTACAAAATTATAACTGGGTTACAACTGTTAGCAGTATGAAAGCTACCAAATTAATTCCTGAGTTAGCCATTAAATTTCTACAAATTTATGGCTGGGTAACAGTATTTGTAGTATGATAGCTACTTAGTGAATTTATGAGTCATTCGGTGAATCTCTATAAAGTTATAACTGGGTTACAACTGTTAGCAGTATGATAGCTACCAACTGAATTCCTGAGTTTACCAGTGAATTTCTGCAAAATTATAGCTGGGTGACAATTATTAGTAGTTTGACAGCTACCAAGTAAATTGCTGAGTTAACCATTGAATTTCTACAAAATTACAGCTAGGTGACAGTTTTGGTAGTGTATAGCTAGCTATTAATAATTTGCTACAAAATTAAGCAATAAAGTAGCATGATATGTACAAAGAAAAGATTAGGGCAACTTTTGTAAAGCTATAAAGTAAACAGCCAAAAAGAAGAGTTAACTTGGCAAAAGGTATACTAGGAGTATGTTGCTATACTGGCTCGATAAGGTTTTTTAACCAACTATTTACAGTTTTAGATCTCCATTATTAACAAAAGACAATAATGTTCATAATCATGAATCAGTAAGTTTGTTGTATATCTTGTTATTATTGAACATTATGTAATGTCATGGTAGTAATTTATGAAACATTCTAACAATTAACAAGGAATTAATTAATTGAATATTAATCCTATACTGTTCCGTAGAATGCTAACAACATGTCATAGTTGTTATCGTTTGTTATGTCAATTAAACAACCATTTAACGAAAATTGACGTTGTAATTAAAATATATTTTAAAAAAATATTTCTGAGGTACAGGACCTTATGAAACAAAATTATATCACAAATGAATTACATTCATGCAATAATGCAAATGGTAATATTTATAGCTCTGTTTATTTAGCGTTAATATAATAATTAACATTGACGCTGCCATATGTTATTTGAGGTATTTAAGGTAGTAATGTATTGTCACTTGATACATTTGTTTTATCGTTGGTCAAATATTGTTTGTAATTAATTTTATTTACTCTTAAATAAAGGTCAAAAGTTTAAATCATAACTCTATTCAATTATTCATGACTCGACATATATTTAATATTTAGCCCGCAATTCAAACATATGTGAAGATATATTTTATGTTTCAGGTGCCTACTATGTAACGTCCATTTCTTCAGCTCCACCGTTTGTGACCCTTATAGATACCCAGGACATAACAGTTGTTTTAGGAAAGACAAACAGAATGTGGAATGTTACAGAACCTTCCGAATTAAGGCAACAAGTAAGAGAACTGTTTCTGTGGGTTTACTTTTAGTGAACAGTAGTAAACATTATTTATAAGAGTTATAATTTACTAAATAATTAGATTGTTAATTAGTAAAATAAGTGTTGGTACATATAAAGTACAAATAAACGTCACACAACACAAATGTATTACAATATAAGCGCAAAATTACAAATATATCACAACACAAGTACAAAATGCACAAATATTAAGGTGATCGATTTTTCTGAACCACGCTCACCTTCCTCAGACCAGAGGGATTCACAAAAGAATAGTTTCTTTTTGGATTACCGCAACATGGTTTTAGTGAGTATTTCCTTAACTGAAGATTTGTTTTATGGGTGAGTCCCGTATTCAGTGCATTAAGACACTTTCCCTACGTGAAATAATCGTTTAAAAGGGACTAATTAGCATGTAACAAAAGCAAAGTTAATGTTTCAAAGAATAAACGCTAAAGTCTACGCTGCGTTTGTGAACATCAAATCTAGGACATAACAAGATTTATTCTAGATTAAACATTTTATAGTGATGTTTAATCTCCCTCTGATTCACAAAATACTGGCCTGAGGAAGGTGAGCGTGGTTCACCGAAATCGATCACCATAATATTTGTGCATTTTGTACTTGTATTCTAATATATTTGTGCAATTTGTGCTTGTATTGTAATAAATTTGTGTTGTATGACGTTTACTTGTACTAAATAATTGGAGTAATAGTGTGCAAAATGTGATACTAGTTATAATAGTATATTAATTCTATCTTCAATTGAAAAGCAAAACATATATTAAGCTTATACTTAATAGGTTACATTTATTGTGTTTAGGTTCTTTACACTCAGAATATTGCAGTAAGTCTTTAGTGACTGCACGTAAGAATCTAAATAATTGAAAAACGATTTATAAGGGCATAAAACATCGAGATGAACATTTGTTACACGAAACATTAAGTATTTAATTGTAGCATTTAACAATAATTAAGTCTTGTTCATACTTTAAAAGTTTGAAGACTAACTTTCGTATGGAAGACGGCTGTTGAGCAATTATCTATTGTTTCTTTGTATTTGGTCCATAAAATTACAAGTGAACAGGTAAGCACGATGTATAAGAAACATACTAATACTTTTCAATTTATTTCTTATAACAAGGTAAGCAAAATCATAGTGCACCCACTCTACAGGGGACCTGCCACAAATTATACCAACGACGTCGGCCTGATCATCTTAAACAGCAAGGTGACCTTGACACCTGCAGTGATGCCGGCCTGCTTAGACTACAACCACAACCATAACCCTCACCATAAGGACGACATTGGATACGTAAGTCCATTAAAAATGTACATTATAAACATAGAAATATATATCAGTTGGTGAAGTCTGCAATAATTACACCGATATATAAAAAAATATTTGATAGAGTTTTTAATTTTTACAGGGCATAAATTTGCTTATTGATTAAAAAGTTATTGGTATTTCCTGCATTTCTGCATAGGATGGATGCAGTATTGACATTTATTAGGCAGTCTTCTTCCATTTCGAAAATATTGTGTGTGTGGTAGAAATGTGTAGCCTACTTTTTAATTCAAATATAACACCGTATTGGATATATCTATGTTTTAAATTTTTCTAAACTTTTAAACTTATTGTACAGTGGCTATATACTTCATGTCTCAGCATTTTTTTCTTTACAATCAGGCAGTTTTAAAAATACACCCCTCTTTGGGCCTAATTCAGGATTCAACCAATCTGCTAATACATCCAGATAATAATGTTCCGATTAGGTAGAGTAGTAGTGTAAAAAGAAGTATCCGCACGTTTTATATTTTATAAACTATATTTGTAGTATATTTTATATGAGTATTTTAGTAGTATATTTTATTTGCATACAAGCTGCTAGAATACTCTAAAAACATTTTCTGCAATATTTAATAAGCTAGTATATCACTACATTTCTTCTTTGAGTTATTTATTGGAAGATTAAAAATTGTAAATCATTTAACATTATTTACAATTAGTGTATTAAAATGTTTCATGTAGAATGTTTCTGTCGCATCTAATAATTGATTTTTGTTAACTTGTTTAAGAACTTCAAACTTTTAAAAAGTTACATCCTTTTTCTAGTGTATGTTTGGCCATTTCTGATTTTTCACATTGTCCATACATAAAATTTGTTGTTTGTTCTTTGAATCTTATTTTAATTTTTCATTTTATTTGGCCAACATACAATTTATCACAATTAATTTTATATATTCCAGATTTATCGTCTTCATTACTTTTTGATTTTTGGTTTTCCAACATGTTTTTTATTTGATGACTTGTTCTAAACAACAAATTTATATTATATTCGGCCAAAAATGCACTAGAAAAAGGACATAACAAGTTAACAAAATTAATTGTGCCAGACAACAAAATTTTAATGTGTCAGAATCATTCTACATTAAAAATGTCAATACACTAATTGTAAATAATGAACCTCCTCCCACAAAACTTTTTCATTAACAATTTAAATAATAGTAAATTAGTATATAGTAAAATAGTAGTATAGTATGATTTAACTGAAAATTAATATGTATTCATATTTATGTATTTACAATTTAAATTTAATTATTTTATAATCTTCCATATGTTTAAAATATTTACATTATTATAATTTATAAACAAATGTTTTAAAATTACAATTTTGTTGATTTCTGAAGATGCCTACATTGTAGGCGAAAGGCCTCACAGAATTAATGATTTTATTGGACTATAAGATAATTTTTAAAACTATTTACAATTTAGTATTTCAATACCTAAAAAAAAGTTATACTAATCAGGCTTAATATTAGGGTATTTAGATGGTATATGTTACTGAACATTTGAAATAAGATTATCTTAACACTACCTAATGTGTTATCTGATTGATGAGACACACTTAATTAACATCCTACCAATACAAATATTGAATCAAACTACTTCACGATTATACAGAAACTAGCCGACAGCTCTTGCTTAGCTACAGAGTGATTCTATGCGCCTGCTTACCCTCTCTTACGTGGTTCTCTCTAAATCATCACATCAATAAAAAGCTCAGCCCTCTGCCATTTTCCAGGATAACAAAATTATAAAATCTGAAAACCTTAGAGGGATGCAAAGTAGTGCTATCATGTCAGAGTTAGTAGAAATTACTTAAACATTTCTTAGTGAAACCCAAATAAGCCAAGCTTTATGTCATGTTTTTGTATCAGTTGTTTGAATTTAATTATGAAATTGAAATAATGCCAACGTTACTCTTATAGAAACATTTCAGGGGCTATCTCTATCTTTTAGGAATGGAATTCCGAAAAATCCTTTCTTAGTAGGTCTCTATGATAGAACTCTAACTTCCCTCAAAATTTTATAAAAATATTTTCAGTGGTTCCAGTGATTCAGTATGATGAGTGAGTACATTGTTTTTGGATTTTACATATTAAGATCCGCTTTTGAATTATGTTTGAGCAATTTCCTACCTTAATAAGAAACTTTTCTTTTTAATTATTTCAAAATCTTATGTTTGTGTGCCTTAAATTAGTAGTCAAAGAATATCAGGTTATAGGACAATTGTAAAATAATATGTATTTGAACTAATGTATGATTTGTTCAATTTAGATTGCAGGCTTTGGAAATACAAATGACTGCTTAGATTGTTCCTCCAAGCCTGACAGTCTCCAGTACTCCAGTGCAACAATAATGAACTTCAGTGACTGCTTTGCTACATTTCAGACTAAACATAAAACGTCATTCTTCCACCTTTATAGTGATAGTCTCTGCGTTGGAAATGGGACATGTATGTATCATGTAAATGTAGAAGCTTATAAATAGTATTTTATGCTAATATATAGGTTATCTACTAACCTCTTGTATTATAAAAGAACTAATTTATGTTGTTTTAATTAAAATTATTTTATGAAAACAAGTGTGAAACCATTCAGAATGTCTATTCTCACTGCAATTCCAAGGGTTTAGTGTTTTTTTTTATGTATTGCAGAATTCAATAACTAATAAAACGTATTCGAATTTTCAAAGTCAATGTTTGACGGTATTATGTTTAAAAGTTTTACGTAATACACAGCCCTCATATCCAAACTTTGGGTATCAATGAGGAATAAAACATTATACAGTTCACATTGGGTTTAACAATTTTCCTTATTTACTATGTAAATAGTACCACACATCTTTAAAATATAAAGGAATTCTATAAAATCTATGTAATAGTGTTTTTATTGTGTTATTTTTCATACACGACTTTTTTCCAGTTTCCCCTCTTACTAAAGGAAATGGAGGAGATGGAATTACCGTGATCCGCCAGGGGCTACATTACTTGGCAGGAGTGGCCAGTTTCAATCTGTACATGAACAACGATGATCCAGAAATTACAACAGCTATCTACAGTATCGGGATAGCCATTAATGTGACCCTTAACATGGACTGGATCAAAGCCAATCTACCTGTGGATGACAAGTCTAAATGAACAAATATTGTAAATTCTATTAGTACTATCACGCATTGTTGCTGATGATTTGTTAAAAACTTACCAATAAAAGAAGTTAAATTAACAACTATCGATATTTCCTGAAGTAACAAGTATATTTCATTATATAATTGAAAAAAAACCATTTTTTTTTCAATCTAAACAATAAATAGACTTAATCGGTAAGATAGTATGGTTAATTCAATCCCTATTTCCTATTACCAATACAATATTCATTTCATTAAAATACCTATTCAATGTCAAATATGAAAGACAATATTTTCAAATATGCATATACTAAATAAATATAAATCCAAATATAAGTCAATTAAAGATTGTTAAAGAAGAATTTATATACTACATTGAGAATATGATTCGTAAAGAAAAACTGAGTCAAAGCTATTTTAAACTAAGAAATTGAGATTTATTTTACCGAGCCATATGAAACAAACTTGATACCTGTTTTTGTATATTTGTGTGGTGTGCAAAATAACATGCAGTTAAAGTTCTCGTTGTACGTTGATACAGCGCAGCCAGTTTGGAATACTGATTTTATTATTGACAAGTAGATCAAACTTCAAACTTGTTTATTTGGCCAAATCAACAATACATTTGCATTAGCTAAGTCAATACAATAATTTAATATATATTATTAACTAAAACATTACACAGGAATTTATTATCGACTACCAGCCAGAAACCCCCGGACGCTGTAGACTACTTCCTCCAAGAGCATTGTTTTAACCCCCCTCTTAAAAGAACGGTGATCCTGCTCGATTTTTAAAGATAATGGGAGACTATTGTACAGTTTTACAGCATTATAAAGGAATTGTTTTTGAAAAAATGAAGTTGAATGTTTAGGAATGGGAATATGATTGTTATTGCGGAATTGATAAATGTGACTGGAAGGAAAACTAAACATTGTAGCATTGTTCTTAACAAACAGTATTGTCTCCAAGATATAAATGGAAGGGAATGTTACAGTTTTGCTGGTTCTAAATATTTCTCTGCATGATTGGTTTCTGGGGAGAGAGAAGATGACTCTTATAGCCTTCTTTTGTAAGTGGAACAAAAAAGCGGTCCTTTGGCTTTCACTTCCCCAAACCGGTACTGCATATGAAAGATAGGGGTAAATTATGCCATAGTAAGCTGAAACGAGAACCTCGTTGCTCACTACTGTTTTCAGTGTCCGTAGGATGAAGACTCCGATGGAGATTTTATTGGCCACTCCTTCAATATGTTTATTGTAGTTTAAATTGTCATCAAGAGTAAGGCCAAGGATTTCACATCCTGAGAAGTGTTTATAATTGTGTCTTCTAGAAGAACACATATCCCACAGCTGATTACTGTAGATGCCCTATTAGATAAACGGAAGTTTAAAAGTTTAGTTTTATTGGCATTTAAAATTAGATTATTATTTTGACACCACTGCAAGAGACTGTTTGACTCATAAAAGGCCATCTGCTCCAATGATTCAATACAGGGCCTAAAAGTTGTGAGTGACGATCATCAGCAAAGAGACAAATGTTGGCGGAGTTGACACTATTGGGAAGATTATTTATGAAGAGGAGAAACAGGGTAGGACCCAAAACAGACCCCTGGGGCACACCTCTCTTGATCAGTGACTTGGAAGAAGCATTATGTCTCAGGTATCCAGCAACATCCACAGCAGGTATCATAACTAGCTGTTCTCTGTTCTTCAAATAGGATGCGAACCAGTTTAGTGCAACTCCCCGTATACCCAGGTCATACATTTTTTCAAGAAGCAAATCATGATTGACCATGTCGAAGGCTTTGCTCAGATAAAAAAAAACACCAGATACACACTGCCTTCTGTCCAAATCTTTAGCCATGCTGTTTATTAAGCTAAGCATTGCACTGCTTGTAGATCTATTCTTGACGAAACCATGCTGGTTTTCAAACAGTATCTTGTTATTTTCTAAAAACTACATAATCTGTTCAACACAGCTGTTTCAAAAAATTTAGACAGAGTTGATATCAAACTAATTGGTCTATAATTATCGCAAGACTCCTCCTTTCCTCTTTTCAAAATAGGCCTTACCTTAGTCACTTTTAGGGCTGATGGAAATTTTCCTTCAACAAAGGAGGAGTTCACCAAGCTGCATAATGGTGCTGCCACAAATACACTAATGCACTATACAGTTTTTGATGATATTTCATCTAAACCTGCTGATTTTTATTTTTCATCCCTGCTATTATACTTTTTATATCATTTTCAGTGACAGGGGTAAGGAAAAACGAGGAACTGTTTTGCTTTCTGTTAAATAGTTCAAACATATTATTAACTGGTTTGTCAATGTTTTCTCCTATCCCAACAAAATGTACATTAAGTGTGTCACATAGTTCTTGTGGTTCTGTAATCAATTTTCCTTCACTGTTTTTTATGGCAATCCTTTTATTCACTTTCTTGGGTTTCGGTCTATGGTCATTAATTATCTTCCAAACAGTCTCCATTCTATTGTTAGCGTTTTCTATTGTTTCCCGTATTTTGCTACTCTTAGCTTCCTTGATCATTTTCATGTACTGATACTTCAATCATTTATAATACTGTCTTAAGAAATGGTTAGAATTTATTTTTTTTGTTTTTTCATGGAATATAAAACATTGTTCTTTTAGTTTTAAGACTTCTTGTGATAACTGTACTTTTATTTTTTCCGAACTGATTTTTTTTGTATTTTTTCGGGAATGCTATTTCAAAATGATACTTCAGTTGCATGCTAAACTCGTTATACTTTTCATCAACACACTGAGCCTTGTAAACTTCACACCATTGTTCCTGCTTTACAAAAGTCTTAAACGTTTCTACGTTTGATTCATTAAAACTTCTTTCAAATTTAAACCTTGCCCCTCTCCCTGTCTCTGCTTCCAATTGTTAATTTATAAGTTGCTGATTGGGCATAATGGTCTGATAAAATGGATTTTATAACTTCACCTTTAGCAGATGTAACATCAGTAAATGTATGGTCTATTAAGGTTTTAGAGTTTAATGCTTCCCTTGTAAAAGAAAATATTATGTAATGCAATCCAAATGACGACATTTCTGAGACAAGTTTGTGACCTTTGAAAGCTTTCCTTTGAAAGGTCAATATTGAAATCACCTAAAACAAACACTTTAGAGTGTTTTTTTTTATGTATTTGCTTAAACAACCACTCAAACGTCCAAAAAAAGATTCACAATAACCTGTAGGTGGTCTGTAGATGTTCTGAGCTTGTCAAAATCTGTGTTATAAAGGAGTGTAGAGCTTTTTCAGAGATACCAAGTTAAATGTCAATTTTATACTTTTTAATGACTGCGTAATGTGATGTGATGTATTGTAAAACAATTTTACTATGTAACAACTATGTTGCAAAACATCGGCAATGTAAATTTAATATACTATGCAGTACAAACAATATAATACAAATACTGATATTTAGATATAAGTAAACAGGAGATGTTAGTTGTTTCTTAAGAAACATGAAATATTCAGTCTCGCCATTAATGTAAACCGTCATTATGTGCTTTCAACGTGATTTTATAACAATAATTTATTGGTTTTGTATATTTCAAATATACATTTACTATACATGAATGCTATAAACTTTCCCAAAATACCAACAACCTCAAACAGATATTTTACTGTCATTTACTGACATAAACTATGTCATTAAAGTGCTGACGTTAGGATTGTACCGTTTCAGTTAATTTCATTTCATAGATATAAGCGTCAGTTCTCAGTTATGTAATTTGGCCCTCCTTCGACATGGAAAGACACTATGAAACCTGGTTATTTCCAACTTGTCAGCTCTTGCAAACATCGTTATGTAATGTAGAAAGCGGGGGTGGACAATGCTAGATACCAGCCTCTCTCTGGGCAGTTCTACGCCAATTTCAGTGTACAAATATAACATTCTTTATTTTCTCATTATTATATGTACCAATAACAAATGGTTTGTTGTTCATTTGACTCAAACAATGCAAAATATTACACATTTACATAATATAATACAAACGAAACGTCATAAACGGAGGACTATGTGAGTATATAAATTCAAGTTGTACATAAAGGATTTGTCATGACGTAAATACAAGTGGTGTTTAACATAAGGTTTAAATTTTACGAAAGAAAAATATTGTATACAAAAGGATTGACTAACTTTTGAACGTAAATCTATGATATGACAAAAAATAGTCATATGTATATTAAAAATGTATCATATTTAATAAAGTTTTTGATTTGCTATCATTTAAAAAATTATTCTTCTTTTAATTCGTAAGCTATAGCGTGGTATTACCTATTATATATTTATTTATGTGACATAAGTAGTACTTCCAATTAATATAGTAGTATGAAAATATTACTGTATGAATTTTAAATAATTTATGAAAAAATTATTCTGTCAATTTCTTTATCGTTAGTAAATATATGTCAGCTACATCAATTAATCCTCCAAGATGATGGCATGTTATTGGTATTTTGCTTAGTGTCAATTAAAACGAAAAAATAGTTGCTTGTTAGCACAAAAATTCGAATAATGACATCACATACTTTTTCTCTATATGCATTTGTAATAGTATTTGTAAAAGTTAAATAGTCTTTAAACAACTATTTTGTGAAATCTTAACGTTTATCTTTATACGTAATAGATATGGAACAGAGTGGCTGTTATCAAACTGGTAGTAAAATTGTGTTAATGTATAGATAATTTATAAATAAAAAATTGTTTCACTACAATTATTGTTTGTCTATGATTAATAGTTTGGCAATGTCCAAGTGAAGGAAATAGCAGTTTAGCAATATACTGAAGTATAGTAATAGATCGTTAATCAAACAAAATCTATTCCAAGATACTTAAGACATGCGCATGGCCACTATCTGGAGTGGTGATATATGAAGCCCACTGCTAGTGTACACGTGTAAATATATTTACCCTTGGAAGGCACGACAAATGGTGTTCTATACATCTGCACCTTTGACAAATCCTTTCGTATTTCTTTGAGGACCTGAGACCATTTATAAGGTCCAATTTCATCAATCAATCCACAACCATTGTACTCACTCGGATATACTTTAGAAACAGTGTATCCATATCTTCTCCTAAAATATATTACAGGTCGAAACTGTATTCAAAGGGTGAAACTGACAGTAAGCTCGGTAGAGGATTGAAGGCTTAGTTACTGAGTCATCATCATTGTATAATTCAAATATAATAAGTACTGGTCAAGCTACTATCTGCAAAATACTTTGTATTTCAAACAAACCCGTCTCTATTTTCGGTACAATTTACAATATAACAGTATTAATAAATCTAAAGTTTATTAGTTATGGTTTTATACATATAAATTCTAGTAAACAATAACTAATTGACTAAATTTTAACATTTTATTATATACCTTCACATTATAACATTTTTACGGTACAATTTAAAATATTCAAATATTACTCTTTCATATGTAATTTAAATAACTGTAAATAATACATTTTTATCCATGACATTAGAAATATCATTATTTTTATTTGTAACTGTACCTGAAACTAAACTATCAATTTATTTACTTTGGGCTAAAATAGTTTCTTTTAAGTTTACTGGTGTATTCGGAAACCAATTATCAAATATGTTTCCATCTCAGGATGAGAATTGCCGTTCAACTCTTAATCTATTATTGTTAAGTTCTGGAAAGTTTCATCACTTTTTTTTAAATCTATGGAAGGTCCTTGTGAGTAAAATCAAATGACAAACAAAGAAGATGTTTCGGTTAATGTGAAAAGAAATATAAGCGAATATAATAAAAAGGTTTTTCAGAACTTTCACTACTAAACAAAATTTAGTAAAATGTTTGCTTTATATTTATGTAGCATTTTATTTATGTACATTTAAGTTAAGTAAAAATGTATCTAAATAAAACAGATAACTCGTAAATGTTTGGAAAACTAAGAATTTTTTTACGTTTGCTAAGTTAATAAAACGAGACAGATCATAAGAACAACTCAAACGCTTATTAAATTAATAAGCTAAATAAAATCAAATGCCCCAAAAGGTTTATTAAATTCAGTTAATAGTAACAGAACATAATTTTATTCGTTAAAACACTCATTCAATTAAAAATTTTATATTCTTTAACATTTCTTTTCCTTACTTGGCTGGTTAGCTTCAGTTTGTTTCTTATGTAAGTAAAACAGTCAAAAAACAATGTTTTAATTGTTTGATAAGTTTATCAGCATGTTATTTTCCATTTATCTCCTATCATGTTACATTGACCTTATATATTGATAAGGCTTATATAACAATACTGGACTCAAATAAAGCACTATTCAATTTTTATTTCACTCAGATAAATTAATAAAACAAATTGGTTGCATTAATGATCAACTGTAAGTCAACTATTTAGGATTCTAATAGTTATAACATGGACAGACATCGTACCTGGAAGTGGTTAAGGTGAGGCAAACTTTGGTAATGAAAGTGTTTATGTGGTTTATTCATGATTACTATAGTACACTAAAATATAATCGTCTTATTCTAAACTAAAACAATCAATTTATAAATTAACCACTTTTTGTATTTTGGTATTGTAATAAAATATTTTGTACTTTTTTTTTACTGGTACTTTATTATAATATAACAAACTAATAACACTATCCATGAAATCAATAATGATTTATAAAAGTTGATCAGCACAGGTATAATACTGCAACAGAATAATACTTGAACAATATCCATATCAACAGTAAATAAACTATACTAAAATGTATAGTTAACAAAATATTATTTTCATACATTCCCTAACCTATATTTTATTGTTAACAGCGGGATACAACTTTACTCATTATAACAGGCCACAGAATGTTTGGAACATTGATCACAACTTCAATGAGTATTTTAATGCAAACTTTTGATATTAAAACCTCGGCTATCATATTGTTTTCAAAAAACAAAATGTCATGTTTTCCCCAAGGGTTGGTTGTTTTATGCTAGATAACGTATCGATTTTAAAATTGATCCTTTCATAAAACCTTAGTTAATGAAATTGATACTCATAGGTTTTGAGCTAACAAGTTATTCAGTTTATTTTTATGGCTTTTATGGATATTATTCTTATTAAAAATAAATTACTTAGAAAATATAATTGATTTTACTATAAAATATTTGCTGAAGAGATAAGTTTGTACAATATAATCCCATAGAATGTATGAATTTATAAAAATAATATGACAATTCTGGTAGCCATATTTATGTTTGAATGGAAAATAATAGCGTTTAAAATATTCATGTGATTTATACATACATTCAACAAGGTCCAAGTACAACCAAAAACTAAGTAGTCAGGCTTATCAGCTGAACTCTAAAATTAGTTCAATATTTACAATTAAAAACGTAACTAAAATTTTGATGGATTCTATATTCCCTAGTTCATTAGAACACTATAATATGCTTACTATTGCAGGAACGATATTGTGTACCTAATAAACAATAGTCCTTTGTGATAGTTTGATATGTACACGCTGACAGTAACAGTGTGTCCTGCGGGAACATCATTGTGTGTTGTAACTCATATCTTGATCTCCCTCTTGATTACAATAATTATTATTACCAAAACACCAATCATATAGATATGAGGGGCGAAAGAGTATGAACAGTTTACGGGTGTAGCCATTGCTACAAACTAAAGTCAACTGTTCTTTAGAACGAGCCATTTAGTAGTCAATAGACAGAACAATTAAATGGACCTGCAGCTTTACATTGAATATGATCCGCGTAGTGTTGGTCTTATTTTAAGCTAATTGAGAATACCAACATTTATATGTCCCTCCTTTAGTAGAATCGATGTTAATGGAAACCATTGAGTGGGTGCTGTTCCAGTACTAACAGGACCGAGCAGATAATCTCAACAACACTTTATTCCCAAGTAGCTGGGCCACTAGTGCCTACATTATTTGCACTTTTTAATTCTTGTTTGTAGTTTAGATATATAATTTTGTATTATTTTGTAAAACTGTATTTTTTTTTTTTTTTTTAAATAAATAAATATTTATTTTCTCAATTAATATACATACATATACATAGATAAATAACAACTCATTTCTACAATAACATTAATACATAATTATTTATTCCTATAATGCACAGGTCTGATCTACATAAATGAAATAATTAAGTAAATGAGTAAAAAACTTAAAATTAATTGAGAAAATAGGGAACCTTCAAGGCTTGGCCCGTTTGAAGGCATACATTCATAGTTGCTGTCACAGCTACCTTCATTACCAAAATATTACAATTAAATAATAAAACTAAGATTAGTGATTCTCCCTACAAAGAAACTCATATATACAAATGTTAATATATTCAAGCTACTATATAAAAATCAAGTAAATAATTTAATTTAAAGCCCAAAGTAAATAATTATCAGAAACAAAAAATCCCATCACATGTAATATGCTTACATGCACATATACAAATTTAGGCCTACAGATAAATATATAAAATATAAATACATACTCACGCACACACACACTCACTCACACACATGTACATACATACACACATACATATATTATACTAAATAAAACTGTACACATTCTAACAAATTTCTATGATTTATATTACATGTTAAAAATTATCAAGAGGAATATAGAAAACCAATTAATATATGAAAATTGAAAGGGATCAAACATCAAATAACCGCTATAATTAAAAATTCTTCAACATCGTTAATAGAGAAAAGCCAATTTTTTAAGAGTTTTAAAAAGTGTTCAGTGAAGTTTGTTCTTTGATTCGGAGTGACAAGGAATTGTATATTTTTGGTGCCAAAAAGCAATATGTCTGTGTAAAGAACGTGT